>PITA01000582.1:0-191159 GCA_004023965.1 Spilogale gracilis
TAGCGCTTCCGCCTCCCCGAACCCATAAAAGACCCGCTACCCCGACCGGGGGCGCGCCAGTCCTCCGAGCGACTAGGACGCCCCAGGTACCTGTGTATCCGGAATAAACCTCTTGCTGTTTGCATCCGCGGAAATGGTCTCGCTGTTCCTTGGGAGGGTCTCCTCAGGGCGAAGGACATCCCACCCCGGGGGTCTTTCACCGTGTGCTCCTTAAAAACTACCCAACCCCCAACAACTCTACTCTTCTAAACATTTCTGAAGCACTTATTCTCTGTATGATATAGATTATCTCATATGCATACTATTTTTTCAATTAGATGCAAAATTCTTTAGACAAGTTATTTCATTTTTTTCTTTCTGAACTTTTTAATTCCTGGTAGATTTTGGGCTCTTAAAAGAAAAAATAAGGTGTGGACTATATATATGTATGTGTATATTTGTACTTATTACTGTATATTTATATAAGTAATATGTTGTATATTCAATTCATTACCCATGATTATTTATTAACCTTTACTTACATATTTCAAATAATCATGACTTCATACAAAATGAAGAAAATAATATAAAACTCTATGGTATCACTTTGAGTTGGACTGTACCATTTAACTCTTCTGTATTCAGTATGAGTTTACATTTTTCTGATTCTCCATTTCTTCAGCTGTAAAATAAGCATGGATATTAGTATATGAATTACAGATAGATTTACATCTATTTATATGGATATACATTTAGGATAATAGCTTTATTTAAATTTGTTAGAAGAATAAAGTGATGTAGATAAGACACTTAACATAATCTTTTTCACATAGCAAATTCTAAAGCATGTTGCTATTATCAAGAAAGGAAAAGATAAACTTCTTTTAAGACCAATTTAACTTTTTTTAATTCAGAAATTCAAGTGCTTTGACTTAATGAGGTTTTACTACAATATCAAACTGTCAGTTCATAATATGCACAAGTTACTACTAATACAATAATTTATTACCTTGTATTCAATCGGTAACATTATTTTCTAGAGGAGATTTGTATAAAATATTTTTGTTTTGATTTTATACACTACTTATTTAGCAAAATAGAGATAACTGTAATCTCCATTTGTTTTTATTATACTAACATCAGATATAATTATTCAAAGAATTAAAATCTTACATGTATTTGAATGTATAAATCAACCTGAATACTTTATATTATATAATTACCAAAAATAGAGGCTCCCAGGGAATGCATATCTTTACATTTGTTAAATGGTGCTAAAATTTTGTTGTTTTTAAAGATTATTGAATCTTTTCATTGGTATATCTGTTTGGTTTGCATTCTTTTGTATTTTATAGAATAAAAAAACAATTGTTCATTGATCTCCTCTGTAAAACATACAGGAACATTATCATGAACAAGAGATATTAAATAATTTTGAGAAATTGTGCTGCTTTGAAATGAGAAAGAAAGATGGACAAAATATATTTAAGGTCAATTTTTATAAGAGAAAAAATGATCTTTCGTCTGTACAGTCTTTTCCTTCATGTCTAAGAGATAAAGACAACATACAACAAATTATGTACTTCAAAAATACCAATAGGAATGAATTTAAAAGAAATCTTGGTATGAATGCTGAGTAAGAACTGTTAAGTTGAAAAAATGAAAACATAGACACAATTATATTTATTTGGATCCCATAAAATATATTGGGAGATATCAAAATAAATAGATATCATTTTTCATAAAACATCTAAACATAACAATTTTCCTACTAAAGAATAGAAATATTGATTACTCATTTTAATATTTATTTAATATTTATTATTAAATATGAATATTCAGTAATCTAAAACCAAAGTCTTATTTTCTTTGTTAGGAAATTTATTTCTGAAGTGTTGGTCCACACAACACTGTGTCATTCTTTCATTATCTGTAATATGGATTAAGATTTCTAATAGAATCCTTTATTTGGGAAAAAGAAGAAATGTACTGATTATTCTTACCTGCTCTGCTTTCTCCCTAGACGTATACATTGTTTCTCCCTTCTCAGGTTGTGCCCAGAGGCCAAAATTCTACTGACTAAATCATGCATGTTTCCTTTTTGGGCCAGGTGGGTCCAGCTAATAGCCAATGAGAATTCAGAATAAAGAGAGGTGGGTCCAGCTAATAGCCAATGAGAATTCAGAATAAAGAGAGGTTTGGCATATTTATTGTGCCCACCTGGCAGCCTCATGTCTCCATTCTAGCTCCCCACTCCTGTCTCCTTTGTGAATTATTCCCTTCAGCATATAAGCATAGTCTTTTTTACTCCCACATAATTAAAAAATACTACTCCTAAGTCCATTTGCTATATTGGATAGTAATATAGATCTTTAATACTTTTGTTAAAAAGTTCCTTAGAGAGTGGTGCCTGGGTGGCTCAGTTGGTTAAAGGACTGCCTTCGGCTTAGGTCATGACCTGGAGAACCCAGATGGAGCCCCGCATCGAGCCCTGCATCAGGCTTTCTGCTCAGCCTGCTTCTCCCTCCCTCACTCCTCCTGCTTGTGTTCCCTCTTTAGCTGTGTTTTTCTCTGTCAAATAAATAAATAAAATCTTAAAAAAAAAAAAAAAAAAAAAACGTTTTTTAGAGAGAGCAGTTGAAATAGTTGTTGAAGCATTACTACATGTTATATGTGTGGTGAATAATTCTGAAAGAAATATGAAAACTATATTACTAGCTTAGGTTAGAAATAAACATTTTTTTGTTTATACTTCAATGTTATATTTTCAGGGTTTCTTAAATTTTAATTGAGTTCTTCAACAGGTAATCAATTATTCCATTTCCATACCTCTTTTTGAACTTATGTGAAATGTCTTAGCATTTAGGGAATGACACTTTAATCATACACAGAAATAAGTGTGCAAGACTTTAGTTGAGACAGGACAAGATAAACCTGGGAATCCTGCAACTCAGTTCCTAAACTTCAGTTTGAGCCCAGTTCACTTCAAGAACAACTTTTAGACAGTATTACACATATTGATGATGTACTGTTTAAACTTACACAGATTTTTAGAACTAAAAAAATAAAAAACCAAGAGTGACAGTTAAATGCTCCGTTTTATTATATACTATATAAATGCTTTATTTCCAAGTTTGATACTTGCATTTTTTATGACAAGGGAATGACCTTGCTTTTCCTACAACATTTTTTTTCCTAAGAAAAACTCAATAAGCCCTTCACTACACTTCATTGCATTGACATCGCCAGTCCAGTCAAGTCTCCCTAAGAGCCAAAGTGGATGAAAACTTCAAAGTTTTATATTTATACCTTGATTCCCTCTGCTTAGATTTATCACATTGTGACAAATTTATTACCAGAGCTTTGCCCACTCTGAAGATTCTGATAGTGTTACATTATGAAATATAAAATATATCTACAAGATCATACAAACACCCTGTGATTGAGTGTGGTCTTTGCCAGATATCAAAAAGGCTACATTATATCACATTTTTGGTAGAGTTCCTATTTTATGTCCTTGATTTTATTTTTATGCTGTTTCTGACCTGTCCTCTGATAGATTTTAAGATGTCCGATCTGTGCTCTTTCCTAATATTTTCATAATATGTCTCTGAATAAATTTTGACATGGTTTTTGAATTGTCTATTTATGGTAGTCATGTGGCAGTTGATGTGAATGGAATTACTGCTTTGTGTTTTCTCTAGAAATTAAAATTAGTTGAGGTTTTTGTTTTATATCAGTGTTGTGATACAACATTATTTCATGTATAATTGTATTTCATTTATTGAAATCTGGAAATGCCAGAGATACTATATCTTTTCAGCTAGAAAGTACTGAGCTCATTGCAAAGAAAAATGTGTCACTGAGCAATACCGAAAGTAGTGTACATTACAGAAAAATAAAACTTAAGAAAAATAAAGCTACTGACAATAACAGCAAATTTTATTTATAAATTTAGAGAAAAAACTACCTGGAATAATTTTAACTTGACCTTGATCATCTCATAGGGAGATAGAAATCCCTTTTGTATGTGTTCTTGATTGCGATTATCCATCCTTCCAAAATAATTTTAAAAGGTTTTTTAAACATATTTTAAACAAATAAACAAACAAAAAAACCCTCCAGGAAAAGTAAATACTGTTGATTAGATTTCCAATACTGTTGATTAGAATTTTCCAGTGATTTGTGTAGAATATTTTGTGATACTTAATAGATATTGTCATAATGTATTTGTAATATAGGAGTTCACTAGCAAACTCTGGCTGAGAAATGCAGCTATCTGAATATAATGTTTTCAAGAACTATACCTCTCCTTACCATGCTTCTCTGACCCAGCCTTATATTTCAGATAGTGTGCACATAGACTGGTAAAGGAAGAGATATGATTTAATAGTCAATAAGATCAACAGAATTAGGCATTTAATCAGTCAAGTGTCAGGAAGTTGAATAAAATCACATGTTATTGTATTTGTAAAACATCAGTTATATTTTAATTATTAAAAACTATGAAAGGAATTTCACATTTTATGAAATTAATGAAAGCTTTAATTATAAAAGCAAATATTGTTAGAATCAAATTTATACATAAAAATTATACATGTTGATTCATTTCATAACTTTCAAACTATTATTAATGTTCATTGTTTTTGCCTTATATTTAATTTTATTTACTCACAAACTGTACACAGCATGTTATTTAATTTTTGTTTTCTTTTTAAAAATATATTTTATTTTTTGACGGAGAGAGAAAGAACAAGCACAAGCAGGGGGAGTGGCAGGTAGGGGAGAAGCAGGCTCCCTGCTGAGCAAAGAGTCCAATGTGGGGCTTGACCCCAGAACACTGGGATCAAGACCTGAGGCTAAGGCAGACTCTTAACTGACTGAGCCACCCAGGTACCCATTTGCTTTAATTTAGTTCAAACCGTATACTTAAAAAATTTTCCTAAAATTTAGGGAAACATAATTTATTGTAGGTTTAGATATGTTTCAAATCAAATGGCTGGCACTTACCAAGTGGGTGATCTTTACAACTTTAGACGTTGAATCTTTCTATCTCCATTTGTCAAATGCCTAAAAGGGTTGCTATGAGGTCTGAATTGATCAAGAGCCTAGAACATTGGCAAATGTCATATGGAGCATACACATAATGTGAATGATTTTCATCTATCATTATTTGGATGTTTATGACAATACTATTTTCATTATCAAATGGAGCTTTTATAACATATTTATTTTCTGTCTTCATTTTATTCTATACAACTTAAACTTCTATTCAAATCTCTTTGTTTAGCTCTTAGAAAACTTTTTTTCAATTCCTCTCATTTTGTTCAAGTTAAATATTCCCTGGGATTTAATCTTAGACTATATTCTTTATTCACATACACTAATCTTAAAGCATACCATATAATGGTAACTTACAGATTTAAATTCTAATCTGCACTTGTCCCTTGAACCACAGAACCACTTATAAAACTACCTGTCACATGTCCATTTGTGTGTCCAGTTGGCATCTTGAACTTAACATGCTCAAATAGAATTCTTGTTTGTCCTCTCATCTTTCCCATATTTGTAAATAGCAGTTGAACTGCTCTCCACTTAGTTGCTCACTCTGAAAATCTAGGAGCCATCTTGATTCCACTCATTCTTTACTCCCTGCTATTAATCCTTCAAAGGGCTTTTATTTATTTTTTAAAGATTTATTTACTTATTTATTTATTTATCATTTATTTATTTGTTTGTTTGTTTATTTATTTGACAGAGAGATCACAAGTGAGAGGCAGGCAGAGAGAGAGGAGGAAGCAGGCTCCCTGCTGAGCAGAGAGCCTGATGCGGCCCTCATCCCAGGACCCTGAGATTGTGACCTGAGCCTAACCCACTGAGCTATCCAGGTGACCTCAAGGGGCTTTTAGAGTTGACTTCATAATAAGAGTCCCATGTGTTCATTTCTTTTCATCTTCATTGTTACCACTATTGTCCAAGATTCTTATTTTTCACTTAGATTATTATGATAGCCTACTAACTTAATTTGCTATTTACATTCTGTCCGCCCTATGGCATACTTATTACAGAATCCAAATGTGTTAAATAAGTTTCCTCATCTGATGGAACTCTCCAGATTTGGTTTTGTTTTTCTACATTTAGAAGACAATTTTAAATCTAAACTTACATGATCTGCTGCCACCTATATTTCAAATTGCATCTCTGTGACTTATTGTGTGACTTATAATAAGAAATATATATTTGTCCTTTATCCCAATTCTGGCAAAGCCCCTAAAGCCCTGGAGATTTCCTAAGTAAAGACAGTAACAGAGATATCTTTTGTTATGTTAATGAGGTGGCTTTTGGACTGCCCTCAAAGAGGGAAATTGATTGCCATGGGAACAAACTTAGAATAGAAGGTTGGAACTTTCTTTTTTTTAAGATTTTAATTATTTATTTGACAGAGAGAAATACAGCTAGAGAGGGAACACAAGCAGGGGGAGTGAGAGAGGGAGAAGCAGGCTTCCCTCTGAGCAGGGAGGCCCATGCCAGGCTAGATCCCAGGATCATGACCAACTGAAGGCAGATGCTGAAGGACGGAGCCACCCAGGTGCCGGAGGGTTGGAAATTTCATGAAGTTTGAATCAATCATCAATGACAATGTTGTAATCAATCACAGCTATATACTGAAACTCCCTAAAAAAACAAAAATCTTGGGGTTCAGAGAGTTTCCAGGTTAATGAACAGGAACACTTCCATGTGCCATTGTCTCCACCAGGGAGGAAAGAGTTTCCTTTGTTCGAGACTTCATCTATGTAGATGTAATACTTCATCTTTAATATCTTTGTAATAAATTGGTGAGTGAACTGGTTTCCTGAGCCCTGTGAACCATTCTAGCACATGAATCAAACCCAAGCAGGGAGTTGTGGAAACTTTCAATATATAGCCAGTCGGTCAGAAGCACAGGTAACAATCTGAGTTCTGACTGATGTCTGAAGTTGGGTGAGGATGGCAGATTTGTGGAACTGAGCCTTTAACCTGTAAAATCTGGTGCTATCTCTGGGTAAATGGTATCAGAATTGAGCTGAATAATAGGTCACCCAGCTTGTATTACAGAATTGCTTGCTTAGTATGAAGGAACACACCCCCTAACATACACACACACACACACACACACACACATCACAACTGGTTTCAGACCCTTAATCATGAGTCCCTATCTCCCTTAGTTCAGTGTTCTAAACGTGATAGCTTCCTTCCTGTGCCTTGAAAAAACCCACCGTATTGCAAGTGGTCCTCACATCCTCAAATGCTTGCTTGGTTCCTTTCCGATTTCCTATTTCACCTTCAGGAGGCATGACTTCACCAACGTTTCTAAATCACCTTCATATCCCAGCTAATCTGCACATCATAATTTTATTTACTACATAACACTACTTACTGAATTTCATTTATTTCTTTACTTAACATTTTGTTTCCCTTCTTTTCTTTTGGATAGAAACTTTATATGTCTTGTTCTCTGCTGGAACAATCCCCAAATCTTGAATTATACTGAACTCACATTACTAGCTTGATATACATATGAATGAATGAATTCAAGGTGTTGTTAAACATACTTACACTCCAAAAGCTAATACAGTGAACATGTCATTGATTACCAATTTAAACTTTCCTAACATTTTCCTGACAAAACTTTTTTTTTTAATGGTTGTTTTAGTGCTGTTTTTTTGTGACTGCTTCCTACAAAAAGAAAAAGAGACAACTATAAATAGTGGGTATGAAGAAAGGTGATCTTGATCTGTGGTAGGGGTAGGAGTAGCCTGGAGCTTGAAGCAGGAGCTTGGCCTGAGCGTGCTGGGTTCCAGTGGCAAGGATAAACTGGAAGAAGGGGCATCTAGGATGGCCCAAAACTTGAAGATAGAGGGTTGGCCTTATACAGGGACTTCCTCAGTAGATTTGTAGGTCTCTCCCCTTTTTAACTGTGTCCTCCCTAATAATGGTTCTTTCTTGCCTTAATGTCTGCTGTGTCCCCAGGCCATGTGTGTACTTACAAGAACCCTTCCCTGTAGGCCTCCTTATGATATTTAACAAGGCAGCACAGAATTTCATGAGCACTGGTCTGTGCCAGAGTCTGGACAGCATCATCCCCTCAGGACTTTATTACCAACCCAGGAGCAAGACTGTGTAGTATTTCCCTACCACCTTGCCCCCAACCTCCCACCAGCTGAAAGTGAGGAAGCTTAGCTTCCAGTAAAGCCCAGTTTTAAAGCAATGTTTTTCCTCATTTATAGGCCCTACATATTTTGTTGACCAGAAAGAATGACTAAAACACATATCATACTATGTCATTTAAAAATGTTGAAAAATGTGCACATTAACTATGTGCATTTGAATTTTAGCTGTTTTGATGTCGGCAGGACAGGTCCAAGGACCCAAGCAGGGAGTCCCACAGAGCCAGCCAAGAAGGTCCTTGGCTTTGCGCAAAATAGAAATCAAACCTGAGTTTACAGGAAGTGTGAGCAGGATTTATTGAAGATCTATAGATAAAGCAGATGCAGAGACAGTGTCCAGGAGATTCAGAAAGGAAAAAGATAGAATCTCATCTTTGCTTTGGGTCTGGGGTTTTTATTGAGGATTGTGGTCTGGTGTACATGCCCTCTCAGGCACCCAGGAACCATTCAGAACAAGGACAAGGGACCAGATGTCCTCCATAAGTCACTTATTCTCTGAAGCCAGGGCATCTTGGCATTGAGATGTCTGGTGCCCGTGGGCTGGAATATGAACAAGATGGCCTCACATGCTCATTTTGCCCAGTCCTTCCTTAGATGTTATCTGTTGTGCTATCTATTGACATCTATTGAAAGAAATCATTAACTCCATGTCCTTCACAAGGAGGACATACATTATTTGCACTTTGAGTCAAGTGTAAGGTACAGGTATAGGCCCTAATGAGAATAGCAGGAAAAGGAGATATTTTTGGGGTCCTTCAGTTTCCCTATCTCAGTTTCTTTTATTTTGGACTCTATCTTTCACATGCCAAAGGGTAGACTGATTCTCATATGGTTCTAATATAAAGGAAGTATAAATTAATCCTTCATTTTAATTGGTTTACATTAATAAATTAAATGAATTTTGATGTAAATAATACTCTATTTGTAGAATAAATTGCAAGCACTTAACAATAAAGACTTGATAATAACAACTAATTTTTACTGAATGCATCCAGTAAGTCCAATACACCCTTCAGCACTTTAGCATATGTTAATTAATACATACTAACATATAGGAACTGTTTTGGTCCCTTCAGACTGCTATAACAAAATGCCATAGACTGGGTGGCTTATAAATAATACAGATTTATTTCTCACAATTTGGGAGTCTGGGAAGTCTAAGATAAAGGAACTTGCAGGTTCTGTATTTGATTAGTTCACTATTCATAGATGGCTCCCTCTGGCTGTAACTTAACATAGCACAAAGAGCAAATAAGCTCTTCGAGGTCTCTTTTGTTGGTAAGTGTACTAATCCTATCCATGAGGATTCTATCCTTGCGACCTAATCACCTGCTAAAAAACCTAACATCCTTATACCTCACATGAATTTGGGAAGACAGATGTTCAGACTATAGCATTAACCCAATATATTAAATACATATTAACTAATATTCACATGTATGAATTTACATATGTGAACCAACATTCCTAAGAAATCTATGATTGGTATTATTTGTATTAACCTCTATAGTACAGATAATGAAATTGCAGCAATGAAGGGTTAGACAATTATCCCACAATTATAAAACCAGTTAATGGAAAAATCAAGATCAAATCCAGGCATTCTAGAACAAGAGCTCATGGCCTCTACTCTAAGCTATCAGATCCATAAAGACAGTTACTTCTGTGCTTTCTGGTTTGTTATGCTGAGCTTTTATCTTGCCATGTTATTAATATATGTATATATATACATATATACACATATATAAATATATACATATATGTATATATTTAATAATAAATTAATGAAATAATAAATTATTTCATCAACTTTCCATTTTTCATTATTTATTATTCAGAATCCCTACCATAACTGTAGGACTATTTCTGATGCAAGGGAGATTCCTAAATAAACTGCATCTGAAATATAAAAATATTGCAAATATTTTCTCAATTGAATATTTGACAAAGAAAATGAAAATGTGATTATACATTTTGAAAGATTCCTAATTACCAACATGTTTGCCGAATTAAAAATTTGTTAAATACAAATTAAAGGTTAGGTAAAAGTGCCCTCTGCCCCTCAATATGATTACGGAATTCCACAATCCTTACGGTGAATTTCAGCAGTATAACCATACCTTGCTGTATTTGGAGTTTCAATATTCACAAAAATTATATTAGGGAGTATAAAAGTTGTCAGGAACAATCCATCAGAGATATAGGAAAAAGCAACTTTAGTATTTAAAATAATTATATTCAAGTACTGAGGTTATGAGCCTCAAGGAAAATTTTGGCATGCATTTTGTTCTTGTTTATAATTTATTAAATGTGAGTTATCTTTTTCCATTTAGAAAATTCCTGCTGCTTGCTTTATGGTAGTGTTTTGCATAGATTTTGCTATAGGTGACATTCATTTTTGTTACAGACTGTATTTATGATTAATATGCAAATATTTTTCTAAAGCAAATTACCATATGTAATTGATAAAATACATTGTTTTTAAACATACATTGTTTTTAAAAATTAAAATAAGATACATATTTAAAAGAAACACAGTCTTGTCTTCAGAGAATATTTTAAGACCTATCTGTGTTTAATAAATTTGCTGTTGATTTCTTTGTTCATTTAACTACAGTGGCTGTATGCCTTGTTATCCTTCAAGTCTGAGTAAAGCCTTGCAGTAAATGATTTCAAATTGCTAACACTCGCCCTGCTCTGTGAACAGATGCAGAAGTCACAACAGATGCTTTTCTGTTCTGGGTTAAAATTGGGTATCCCATTCAATTCACATTGTCAGGATTGTACTAAGTATTTTATTGTTCATTGTAATAGGTAAAGGAAATAACCAAATTAATGTTAATATAAGAGTCTGGGTGCTCTAGCAAGTTGAGTTTTATAAACTTTTTTTTTTTTTTTTTTGGGAACTGTATAACTTTCCTTTTCTGATTTTGGTTTGTCACAATTACTATATACCTTAATGTAAAACACTCCCCACTATGATAAATATACCTTGCTCCCAACAAAGACTATATTCTGAAGCTGATATGATATTGAGTATTTTTTGTATCCTTTTTAATTTTAACATCGTCTCTAACATAAATTGATAAATATTTTATCACTTATAATTAACTAGTTTATTATATATTAGAGTTTTTCTATTTTATACCAGCATTATGAATATTTTAATTGCAAAAAATTCTTAATTTTCTGATGAGCATCAATACACTATTTACTTCCTTGATGATATCTTTTTATCAGATTCATTTGATATAAAATTTTAAAGGAGACACTTCATTGCACATGATGAGACTAGTTTTCTGGCACACTATATTAACTTCTTGGAATACTTGGTAATTTAACTAGTTTTACTGTAAAATATATACAATATTTTCCTTCTATTTGGGGCTATGATTCAAATTCAATGAAAAATTAAAGTAATATGAATACCTTTCTTTCCAACATTTCCTTATGAAAGTGCCAAAGCTTGTATTCAGTGTGGCAGAAGATGAATGAGTTCTAGGATGAAACAACTCTGTTTCCTGCAGTTTATATAATACCAGACTGAAATTTTAATAGGTCCTAAAAACCTTTTAATCCATCTTTCCCCAAACTTTTTTAATTACACTGTTTCTTTACTCCCTTTTCTTTTCTTTTTCTGAATTGTGTCCCCTCCCCTCATTCTCTCCTCTCCTTCCTTCCCCTCCCCTCCTCTCCCCTTTCTTCCCCTCCCTTCTCCTCTTCTCTTCTCTTCTTTCTCTTCTCTTCTTTCTTTTTCTCTTCTCTTTTATTCTTTCTACAATCTAAAGCCAATAAACTGAGCATACATAGTTCACTCTATAGGTAAGCATAAATTCTACAGTTAGACCTATTGAGGTAAAATCCTTAGTGTTATAGCATTGTTGGCTTTATATGCTAGTTTTTCTCTTTGAGCTTCAGTTTCCTATTTGAACACATATAATTAAATATTTATTATCTTTTGCACCTCTTTTATGTCTTGAAAGTCAAGAGAATGCTTTCAAAGTTGCTAAAATGTCATGTCACCATCTTAGGATATTATAATATTTGTTTGTATGAACCTGGTTCCTGGACTTAATCATATATCTATTTATATATACTTATATCTATTAAGTGTCTGATAGCCTACTGAGCTTTAAGACCAACATGGGAAAGTATATGACTAAATACAAAAATATCTGTTAGAAGGGAAGGGCTTAAAGTTGATCAGTAGATGTTTAAGAAAGAAAGCAAATGTTGATTTATGATTTAAAACAAATTTAATTTGTGTTTTTCGTAGGTCTGGTAGTAGCATAAAAAAAAAAAAAGGTATAGATTTATCATTCTGGGACCAGTCAAGAGATAGAAACTATACACTGGTTTAAACAGAAACAAAAAATAATGATAAAAATCATTAAATTATGATAGAAAAGTAACTATGAGGTATAATGAAAGCCTCTATGATACCCTGTGGCAGAGGGAAAGTGCTCAAAGAAGAACAAAACTTAGAAGGGGTCTCTTCACAAGCCTGGGATTCAGACCTCAATGAAAAACATATAGTTCAATCTACTGGAGACTAGTAAAATTTGCTGATTTTTCTAAGCAAAAGTTGGTGCACAGTAACTGAACAAGCAGGAAGCAAACCCTCCAAGTATAACCAGGAAGCAAGCATGTTACTCTTAACATGTAAGGAGGAGGTTGGGTTGGGGGAGTTGTAGAGGGAGGGGGCTGTCTGTGTTAAATAGAACCTAAGCAGAATGTACCTGGGCTTACAGAGGTAGTGAGTGTGGTTAGACAGGGACTCTCCTGGCTCCAGACAACCTGTACACATACCTAGAGAGGGCAGTCAGGAAGTCTGTGCCGTCAGGAAGCTTTTGAGGTGCTATTTTTTTTTTAAGATTTTATTTATTTGACAGAGAGAGATCACGAGTAGGCAGAGAGGCAGGCAGAGAGAGCATCTAGGAAACAGGCTCCCTGCTGAGCAGAGAGCCTGATGTGGGCCTGGATCCCATGACTCTGAGATCATGACCTGAGCGGAAGGCAGAGGCTTTAACCCACTAAGCCACCCAGGCGTCATTGAGGCGCTAATTTTTGTGCTAAGAGGGTCATAGAGAAAGTTATCACCAAGTCAAGGCTGAAAGGTCATCCAGGAACCATATTTTGCACACATGACTGGGGCAGGCTTGATGTTCTGTTCTCATATTCAGACAGCTCACAACAGCCAGAAACTGCATGAGAATCCCTTCTTCCTGCAATGTCCTTACAGCACTCACTATTGAGAAGCTTACCACAGGGCTCACTTTAATGGAGAAATGCTTAAAGGAAATCTATTATTAAATCATACACTGTAGAGTGAATCTGGAGCTGAGAAATAAATGACTAATTGACAGAGAAGTAGAGATTGCTGAGATATATTCCCTGATGTTACCTAGCTATTTTTTGTCTTTAAACTTTTCTTTTTTTCTACTTTGTAAACATGAATAAACATGTTTTTTTTTAATATAGTGCTTGCCCTTTAGATGTATTGCATTCAAAATCATTTGAAGAATATTTTAGTAGCTTTTATATGTCTTGAAAATATCCAGGAACACCTGGGTGACTCAGTCGATAAGCATCTGCCTTTGACTCAGGTCATAATCTTGGAGTCTTAGGTTGAGCCCCTCATAGGGCTCCCTGCTCTGCCAGGGGTCTGCTTTTCCCTCTTTCACTCCCCCTGCTTGTGTTCCCACTCTAGCTGTGTTTCTCTCTGTCAAATAAATAAATAAAATCTTAAAAAAAAAAAAAGAAAGAAAATATCCACCATCCAGTAAAAACTCCTTACTATTAATAAAGAGAAAATTTCAAGAGAAATATTTTTGATGACAAACCTATAAACAGCTTTACATTCATTTTCTTATTTTGTTTTTAAAATAGAACATTGAAAGGGGTGCCTGGGTGGCTCAGTTGGTTAAGCGACTGACTTCGGCTCAGATCATGATCCTGGAGACCCGGGATCAAGCCCCACATCGGGTTCCCTGCTCTGCGGGAAGCCAATTTCTCCCTCTCTCACTCCCCCTGCTTGTGTTCCCTCTCTAGCTGTGTTTCTCTCTGTCAAATAAATAAATAAAATCTTAAAAAAAAAAGAACATTGAAATTAGTATTCAAAATGTTAACAACAATTATAGTGCTGATTATATAGTAAAGAAGGGGATTGAATTAGTTGCTAAAGTTTTCTGAAGCCAACACCTACCGTATGTCACTTTTCTTTATGGTATACCAAGATAAAATTAACATGTGATACTCAGTATATTCATTTGCAATGGTCCCTGATTTCAGAAAAGACTGAAAAAAAAACATGCTTGTATCTGTTTTCCAAGATTTTTTTTCCCAAGATTTTTTTTAATCCACGTTACTGACTTGAAGGTAATTGATCAGTAAAAAGTAAAATGGCCTTCATATTTTTATATTTCAGAAAAAAGATATTATAGGATACATATGCATTCTAAATAAGTGAGAGGTGACTTATTTGCATTATAATTAGCTGTTCTTTTCTTCCTTAACAAGGTGACTTGATATTGCCAAGTATTGATGCTGTCATTAAAATGCCAGTGAAATTGTGTTCTTTATTGCTAATTAGGAAGTCTTTTAATACAACTGAAGCCCATTGCCACTAATTACTATCCTAATAGAATATGTCTATGTACATACTGATTGCTTGAAATATACTTTGCCTTTAGTGAGGTGAGAAATACTCTGACAGGGATATGGCCTTGGCTCATCATTTTTTCTTCAAACAGCAAGAAAGAAGAGAATGAAAGGGGAGGAGAAGGGGGAGGAGAAGGGAAGGAATAAAAGAAGGAAAGGGAGATATGGTGATTCTGAGTACTGTAAATATCTTAGAGCAATATAGTAATTGACTTTGAGCTGTGATGAATACAACGTAAACTTGAATTAAATCATTTTGTAAACCTATGAAGGCATGTGTTTAGTCCTGTGCATGTCTGGATTTTGTATATCTACTTTCCCTGAAATAATGTGAGTCTTTTTGACTCCGTGTATTTTGGCTAACATAAATTTCTCCATTATTGTATAAGAAAATAATATGAATAAAGCAAGGAAATAAAAAGAAACAAATAAAGATGATTGGATAAAAGAGTAGAAGAATATTCATTGAGTACATACACTTTGCTAGATTCTAGTACCAAGCCCAACAACAGCTTTCACAATATTTATGTCATTACATTCTCTGTATGCTACAGTTCCAGTAGGAAGTGAAACACTTGATGATTTCTAGTTGTACAATTGTATTATTTTCTTTGACAGTCATTTGTGATGACTTTATTATGAAAAATCAGTTTAATGTCTCATCACAGAGGAATGAAAAATTATGTACCAGGCATCTTAGGTAGCCATCTCAGTTACTTTTATTATTAAGCCTATTAAATATATAACAGTTTCCATTTTATTGATTAGAAAACAAAGTTTCAGAAAAGTTACATATTTTTTTCTTGGCCCCAAGCCCAGCTATAAAGGAATACACTGTTCTTTGAAAAGTCCCAGTAATGTAGTCTTTTTCCATTATGATACTGAAGACAAATTCGTATTAGAGAAAATAGCTTACCAAAGATAAAATTCAGTAATAACCAGTTTGTGTCTACCAGGGTTTTTCAGCCATTCTCTTGGTTTGCAAGTTCAGAATTTTCCAAGACACACACAAGATGATATTCTTACTGTGAGACTTTGTTGGGATTTAAGTCTAGTTCTCTTACTCTAAATATGATGCTCTTCCTATTATAAAAACAGTTTTCAAACTGTGTTAAATGTCCCACTAATAACTGATTCTATTCCATTTTAATAGTTTAACTGTATAATTAAAATAAATATATAACACTGGCTTATCAAATGTTAACACCAGCAATGAGTCAAATTCTTTTTGTGCAAAATTTGGAATAAGTTTTCCTGCCGTCTATCATTCTGTGTTGTTGTAAATTCGACCTGTTGATTTTTTTAACATTTAATTTAATCTTTAGATCCTGAGTGCGAAGTGTTCCTATGGAAATGAAAAGTATTCTGAAAAGGAAGTAGGTGATACTTATAAAAGTATTCCTCCATGCTAAGGTTTTACTCAGCAATGATTTGGGGCCATTTGCAATATTAAAACTATTAAATAATGAAGTAAGAAAAATTGAAATTGAAGTAGGTATGGGAAACCATGGGGCATTGAGAGGAAACACTATAGTAATGAGTGAAACTTTGGATGTTAATATTAAACCTGAAAGAAATATTTGGATATCTCAGATAGTACCCAAGTAATTCTTATAAAATGCAGAATCACGTCTGAGTAAGCCAATTAAAAGATGTTTTCTTTTAATTTTCCTAACTTTATTGTATTTATTCACCAAATGAAGCTATATTTGTATTCATAAAACATAAACGTGTTACCTATTATCTCATCTAGGGTGTTAGGATTAAAACTGTAAAAAAGATAACAAATAATGTATATTCTGGTTTCGTAGAACATACATTCTAGTGAAAAGGACAAAGGCAATTAATTATTTATGATAGACAAAATTCTATAATTTTCTTTAAAAAAAGATTGATATGAATTTCTGATTTATAAAAGAGAACCTAAGGCTCCGGGGTGGCTCAGTCCTTAGGCATCTGTCTTTGCCTCAGGTCATGATCCTAGACTCTGGATCTGGATGGAGCCCTGCACCTGGCTCCCTGCTCAGTGGGAGGCCTATTTCCTCCTCTCACTCCCTCTGCCTGTGTTCCCTCTCTGGCTGTGTTTCTGTCTGTCAAATTAAATGAATGAATGAATGAATGAATGAATGAATGAATGGATGGATGAATGAATGACTAACTAACTAAATAAATAAATAAATAAAAAGAACCAGTTTGTCTGGATGATCTATGAAAAGAAATTTGAATTATAGACCAAGAAGTAGAAAGGGAATGAGACTGGAAATTTCCAAAGATGAGATCATATGTGATGAGAGAAAAAATATCAGATAAAGGTCAATGGCAGGCAGAGTGCAGGGCTTGTGAGATATTTACACTACAATAAGGCATTTAGATATTATTCATAAATATGTCAGGAAGGCTCATGTTGAGTAAAACTTGACAATAATATACTTCATTGGAACTCTATTTTTTAAGTTAGAAAGTAGTTCAAAGAATTGAATTTTAGGAGTGCCTGGATGGCTTAGTTGGTTAAGCAACTGCCTTCGGCTCAGGTCATGATCCCAGAGTCCCAGGATCAGGCCCCACATGGGGCTCCCTGCTAGGCAGGAGGCCTGCTTCTCCCTCTCTCACTCCCCCTGCTTGTGTTCCCTCTCTGGCTATGTTTCTCTCTGCCAAATAGATAAATAAAATCTTTAAAAAAAAGAAAAAAAAAAGAATTGAATTTTAGTCACATAGCCTAGGAATTAGTAATAAGATTTCAGGCTTCCTAAAATACTTGCTCCAAATACTGTTTTTGTTTTTGTTGTTGTTGTTGTGATGTATTTGTTTGTTTGGGAATCAGACCCAATTCACCCTAGTCCTTCTCTTCAAATATTTTATATTGTAATTGAGATAGTGTATCATTCTTAATCATTTATTCCTAAAAGTCAAAAGAAGTTATGGGGTTCTCTAAATGTGATATCAATATATGTATATTATTTAGAGAGAGCAGACTATTCTATTGAGCAATCAAACCATCCTTTAACTAGGTATCTAAGTTTATTAAAACCTATTTTTGATCTATGTTTTCTTTATTCTGGTTTATCTGACCTACAATTTTAAAAACAGCTAGGGAGAGTTTGTCTCTTTGTTAGTAATGAAAGGTGATGCCAGCAAAGTTGTATCCTTTGCTGTCCTTTTTTCTTCTCTCAAGATAAACAAACAAACAAAGCAGACTAAAATGATAGGAGTGGTGTGTGGATGTGGGGATGCTGAAATATATCATAGAAGGAAAGGAACTGAAATTAACTATTATTAGTCAACTTAAACTATATTTACTGAGCATAAAACCTATATGATTTCCAGACCAGTTAGTAGAGACTGTATACAGATCTCTATCTGTTTATAATGGGATAGTGAATAGGAGGGATAAAAATACAATTTACTGAACAATCGGGTGCTAAGTCATGGGTAAAATGGAATTTTTTAGTAATATGAACTATATAATTGATCTTATTTATTTTAGTGTGCTTTCAATATTCTGAGATTTTTAATCTGATAGATGTAGAAATGTTATGTAACTTTTAGTAATCATTTTTGTGTTAATTTACTCTGTAAGTAATGTGCTTATTTCTGTACTTTTCCCCACTTTTACTTTTATTTCTTATGCATTTTCAATTGCTTTTTATCCCATTTGCCTTTTAAGATTCTCATATGATTTTAGGATATTTTTGTTTAAAAATATATACAAACACAACTTCAGACTTTATTGATAGAAATCTATTCAGTAAATTATAAGACTGACATAGTTTAAATTGTGTTTCATGTGTAAATATAAATACAAGCTAGAAAAATTTTCTCAATCTTTGGAAGCAGATAAATTGTGATTATAATGTACACAACACAAAATCAAAGTCTGTAGGGCATTAATACATCCAGTGTCTTATGGCTATAAGCACTAGTTCTATCCATCGAGAAACTATGTCACTGGCCGGGATTCCCACTTAGTGTCATCAATGATATAGTGTTGCCAGAGGCTAATTTACAACATTGTATTGCTTTTCACTATTTAATTCAGCTACATTAAAAATACATGTAATATGGAAAAGAGCAGAGTCGGCTGAAGCACATTTCTAGTCCACATATTGTAAGCATCATATTATGTTAGAATAAGCATAGTATGCAAAGCCAGTTTTTATATGTAATAGTATTTATATCTATGTTGGAATTAATGATTAAAGTTACAAATAAAATCTGGTGTTTATATTTATTTTTCATAGAATTTATTTTTGTTTGTCATTTTTTGGTAAGTTATAAAGTCATTTTTATTATGCATAATGTACTTTGCTCTAAAAATAATTTTGGTATCTCAAGAACTTACATCAAGATTTAGAACTAGACAATTGGGACTTCAATTTATTTGCAAGAACTGAGAGTGATGGAATAGAGAATATAAAGACATGAAAGTCAGATGTTCCCCAGAGGGAAGTTTATTTACAGATCTCAACTTAAGGATCACAATGACTTCAGAGGCCTGTAGGTAATATAAATGCGTGAAGCATCTGTGTATAAGAAATAAATAGCTGTTGTTCCAATGACCTAGAGAGCACATTAGTCCTGTAAAGGTATTCATCTTATTAAAAAGTATAAAGACAAACCAAAAAATCCTACTGGTTGAGTAAAATAAGTCAGGTGGCAGGATTCAGATCAGGGACTGCCAATTTACAAAAACTCGTTTCAGCCATATATTTATGTCTATTTATGGATATATGCACATAAAATTATAATAACAATTTACTAAATTAAATAATATACAAATACTTATAGTGTTTTTATTTATTGAATGGGTACTTGATACTAATTCTACAAGCAAATTGACATTACTAAAATACTTATGAACATGTTCTTTTATATAAAGTCAACATTTTCCTGTTTTTATTTTCAGGAATCACAATATATTCCACACAGTGATATGTTTTCCTAGCAATAGCCTTACCTCAAGCACATCCATACTTTGATTCTGGTTCAGGGCTGGTCGGTGATAATGAATTTCTTAGTAGTCAGTTGCTAATGTATTAAACTTAACTAAACACAGATGTTATTAGAAATCAGGTATAATTTTATACACTGGAAAATGAAAATATCTCAAAACTATAATTTGTATTCTCAAAGAGATACGGCCAAATATATTTGATATATATGATATATTTATCAAAAAATATTCTGAGGCTATGAAAGAATTAATAAGCAAGGAAAAAAACATATACATTAAAAAAATACATTCTGAAAAATAGAAGTCAAAACCCAGCAGTAGGCATACAAAGAATTATTCCAGAATGAAGCAGAAAATGAACATAGTCCAGAGTAACTTCACCATACATAAAAAGTAATATTACTAGATTATCTAGGATTTTTCATTGTATTGAGAAGACATTGTTATTGATGACAAAGAGCTTAAACTTGGATTAATATTTAATATATGAAAAAGTAAACAAATGAAGAATAAAGATAATGTAAAGCCATGATATGTCAAAATTATGTAAATACCTATGTAAGAGGTAAAAAAAAAAAAAAGCAATATTCATTATGGTAACTGAATGCAGTAACTAAACCATGAGAATATAGGAAAATGAAAAGTGCCTGGTAGAAAGAGCTAATGAAAAGGACATATAAAAGCTGTATCCTAAATTTCTTTAAGAAAATTTGATATATAAGAAACTTAATAAAGAAATTTTTTGTGTATGCCAGTTATATATATAAGACAGAGGTAAATAGAGGAAAAAAAACCTGAAGTAGTTAGAAGTGTTGTTTCTGGAGAACAGGAATCAGCATTGGAAGGTAAAAAAGAGAATAGGAAGGATTAAAAAAAAAAAGAAGACTGTTTATTTTATTGTAAACTTTCAGATTAAGTCACCTTTCATAACATCATATATATGTGTCTATATACTTGATTAAATAAAATACAAATTTAAAATGGAAACTTCCGTTTTCAGTCAAACATGCAAAGAACTTTGAAGTTGCCACCACCATCCTCATGAGAAAAGCTACTGAGTAAACTGAAATTCAAAGATTCTTGGATCTATCAGAATTGCTGTTACAGGTAAAACTGCACAGTGATATGTTTTCCTAGCAATAGCCTTACCTCAAGGGACACTGTTTAACCACAGCCTAAACAATGTTGGTTACCAGAAACTTATGGGCTCAGAAGAAAAGGAATATCCAAATCCAGGCTCTTCTAGACATCTTGTCTTGTGTGTATGGCAGAGCTGAGAAGCTCCTGTGAAAGTCACAGTCCTGAGTCACAAGCTCACCAGAAGACTAAGATGTAGGAACACAGACTTTCTTCTCCTGCCACACCATACCAAAACATCAATGAGTCTTCAATATAATAAAATGAGATTACAGCTGAAATAACTGCAAGGCACACACCTTATTTAAGAAGAAATATCTGTGGAAACCCAAATACAACAGAGGAGGCCAAGGAAGAAATGAGGAGGGACAGATGAAGCAAAGGGACTGGAGGACATTTCAGGCTCTGACACCACAACGTATCAAACAGAAAATACACCTACTCTTAATTAGATAAACAGAAAATTTTATAGGAAAGCCTCTTTTTTTAAAAAAAAAAAGATTTTATTTATTTATTTGACAGAGAGAGAGATCACAAGTAGGCAGAGACTGAGGAGGAAGCAGGCTCCCTGCCAAGCAGAGAGCCTGATGTGGGCCTCGATCCCATGACCCTGAGATTATGACCTGCATGGAAGGCAGAGGCTTTAACCCACTGAGCCATCCAGGAATCCTGGGAAAGCCTCTTTATCTCAGTTTCTTTAACCCATTATATTCCGTCCAACTTTAAACAAAAATGATAAGGCAGGCTAAAAAACACACACGGTCTGAAGACAAAAAGCAATCATCGGGACCAAACTCTCATATGGCAGAGATTTTGAAATTATCAGAGTGAGAATTGAAACCACAGAGAAAATTGAAGCTTGAAAGAATACACTAATATTATAAGGGGTCTAAAGGAAAAAGTGAATAACATGCAAGAGCAAATGGGTAATACAAACAAAGTGATGTAAATTCTAAAGAAGAATAAAAAGGAAATGCTAGAAATAAAAAAAAAATACTGTAAAAGAAATAGAGTATCTTTGATGACATCACCAGTAGACTGAACATAGCTGAGCTAGGAAGCAGTGAGCTTAAATATATGTCAATATAAATTCTCAAATTGAAAATCAGAGAAGACAAAAACAGAATAGAATATTTAAAACTCCTGGGACAGTTCTAAAAGATGCAATTTATGTGTAATAAGAATAACAGGAGAAGAATTAACAACAATAAAAAAATACTTGAAGTAAGAATGACAGAATTTTCTGAAGTTAATGAGATATCAAAGACAGATCCAGGAAGCTCAGAAAACACCAAGCATAATAAATATTGAAAACATTTACACTTAGGCATATCATATTCAAATTGAGTATGAGAATCAAAGACAGAGAAGCTTGAAAGAATCCACACAGAATGTTATAGCAACTTCATTCATGGTTACCAAAACTTAGAAGCAACCCAGATGGCCTTCAATAGGTGAATGGGTAAACTGTGGTACATTTAGCTATAAAAATGAATGAACTATCAAGGTACAAAGTTACTTCGGAAACCCTAAATGCATATTTCTAAGTGAAAGAAGCAGTCTAGAAAGCCACATACTATTTGGGTCCCAATTTTCTTACCCATACTGAAAAAGGCAAAACTGTAGAAACAGTAAAATGATTGGTGGTTGCCTGGGGGTGAGGGAACAAAGAGGCTGAGTATGTATTTAGGGCAATAAATCCATTCTGTCTGTTAGTGTGATGGTGGATACATGTCATTATACACTTGTCAAAATAGATAGAACTGTACAACTTAAGTGAATTCTAATGTAAACTATGAGGCATTAGCTAATAATAATGCATCAGTATTAGTCCATCATATAAATATATGTACTATGCTAATGCAAAGTGTTAATAATAATGGAAATACCATATATGGGTTGGTTGGAGGATAGAGCTTATGGGAATTCTCTGCTTTCTGCTATGTTTCTGTAAACCTAAAATGTTTCTAAACTAATTTATTAACTTAAAAAATTTCATACACCATGCCAGTTGATACTTGAGTCTGTGATGTTAATTTAAGAGTGGGAGTTATTAATATTACCTAATGAATTACCCGGGCTATGAGGTGGAAAATTTTTAAAAGTCTCTTCAAAATCAAACTACTGAGACTTAGAATAGATAAGAATAATTTTAATATATTGTTTAGTGTTTAAAATTTAGTCTAAGTGTTTAATGACATGGAAAAGCAAAGAGTGAGAAAATTATAGGAAAGAGATAGGATAAAAACGTATATTTAGAATATCTAGATTTAAGTTTGATATTATAATAGAGTCAGAATTAGACTTGTTTGGGGATGGAGAAAAATTATGAACCCATGTAATAAGTTATTACAGTATATTATTCTTCTTAAATCTTATTTTATTATAATTTACTTTATATCAAGACCTTGATACATATAAAGGACAGTGGAGGAGAAATTGTTAAAGTTTGCTCTAGTTGATGGGCATGACTGAGTGAAGGAAGTGCCAGTTTGAGAAGAAAAGTTAGTTTTGTTTTGTAATGAATGGATTTAGATATATATCTGAAATCTTAGTTTAAAATCCAAATAGAAATATACTATGCAGGTAGGTATTTCTGTGATCAGTTTTCAGGGAAAAGTGAAGACAGAAAATTAAGAATGAGTATCTTACAGGTTATATGAAGAACTACTCAGGAAAGAGAATGCAAAAAGAATTGTTAATTGACAAAGAAGGAAACAACAAATGTTGGAGAGGTTGTGAAGAAAGGGGAATGCTCTTACACTGTTGGTGGGAATGCTAGATGGTACAGACACTTTGAAAAACAGTGTGGTGGTTCCTCAAAAAGTTAAAAATAGAACTACCCTATGACCCAGCAATTACGCTACTGGGCATTTACCCCAAAGATACAGATGCAGTGATCTGAAGGGGCACATGAACCCCAATGTCCATAGCAGCAATGTCCACATAGCCAAACTGTGGAAGGAGCCAAGATGCCCTTCAACAGATGAATGGATAAAGAAGATGTGGTCCATATAGACAATGGAATATTACTCAGGATGAATACCCACCATTTGCATTAACATGGATGGAACTGGAGGAGATTATGCTAAATAAAATAAGTCAAGCAGAGAAAGTCAATTATTACATGGTTTCACTTATTTGTGGAACATAAGGAATAGTATGGAGGACATTAGGATAAGGAAGGGAATAAGGAAGGGGTAATCAGAGTAGGAGATGAACCATGAGAGGCTATGGACTCTGGGAAACAAACTGAGGGTTTGGATGGAGTGGAGTGGGCGCATGGGTTAGCCCAGTGATGGGTATGAAGAAGGGCATGTATTGTAGAGAGCACTCGGTATTATATACAGATAATAAATCATGGAACACTGCATCAAAAACTAATGATGCAATCTATGGTGACTAACACAAAAATTAAAAAAAATTGTGAACTAAAGTTTGAGATTTTTTGAATATTTATTGATGAGACTGAAAAAAAGAAGGACTAATGAAAAAAGAAAGAGGCAATCAGCAAGATATAAGATGGAGGAGACACAACATTATGCAAGATATAAGGTGGAGGTCAGGCAGAGCATAGTATTAGCTTAAGGCAGATATCTAAAATAGGTAAAATTCATTTTCTGCTCCCTGTCTCCCTCAGACTATTCCTTTTTATTAATCTCTGCTTTCTCAGTATGCTTAATTTTCATCTAAAGGAGTGTTTCTTGGCAATATGAATTCTACATTTTTAATAATGCCCCAGGTAATGCTAATGCTGATGGTTTTGACCATGCTTTGAGTAGCAAGACCTTAAAAGGTCAGATGTCACCACTTTTAATCTCTGCTCTGTGATTTCCATATTCTAAAATTATTCTCTTTCCCCCTATCCATATTTTTATTTCCTTTAATGCTAGAGGAAAAAAAAATGTATGATAGGATTGCCTCATAATCCTGAGACTTGGAGTTTATTTTGAAACATGTAAAAAAAAGAATATTTTTTCTCCAATTATTATAGGAATGCTTTTATGCTGTGCATTCCAGATGCTATTAGGCAAAACAAAGTGGAGTGCCATATATAATATTTTGATTTCAAAAAAAATATAGGCATGCATGAATGACTTTGTGCTTTGAGCTAATCCAAATGCCAGATCCAGGGACTCATAGAGATTCCATTTTTTCTGCAGATGAATTCTCTCTGTTTTAGCTAATAACAAGAAAGCATCACCTGTCACCTTTGCTTCCTAATGAGTTCTTGAAAACTGTCTTGGGGCAGCTGTATTTTCACCCTGAAGAATCAAATAGCTGTCATACTGCACTAAATTACTTCCTACATTCCTGAGCCTTGTAAGCCAAAATAACTTTTTATCCTTATCTATTCATTTTTTTGTATTTATTGCATAATATTTTTCTGTTATTACATAATTAAATATTGAATAGAATAATTTAGGCTTACCAGATATTCCTCATCTCTAATAAGAATAATTTACTTATACCATATGGCAATTATAACCCTGAGATTATACATCAGAAACAATCGTGGTGTTAAGAGTTTCAGAAATTACCAAATAATTAGATTTCTCTTTAAATTAAAGTTTGTTGGCTTGTGACACCAAATCTAATTTGCATATTATTCAGAAAGCTGAAAGATAGATTATGAGATATTGTGAAATATATTTTGGAAACAAAAGAAATTAGTATTGAGTAAGAACATTTAAGCAATTTTCCCTCTTACTGGGGAAAATGATGGAGGTAGAGAGAAATGGAACCTATGTAAGCAGGAAACTGCTCTGAGACCTTTTCTGTGAATACCTGATATACAGTGGTAGCTGAAAGACAACCCCCAGTAGGTATTTGGGAACCCTCTGTTCCCATGTCCCTGTATTCCATTCTTGAGATTCAGAGCAGATCAGAGACTACTGTCCATGGACCAACTTAGATGAACATGATCTTTACACCTAAACTCAAAGGGAAAAAAAGATCAATTCTTCTCATTTCATTAACTGGGGGAAGAAGCATTTTTTTTTTTAAATAATTTTTCCCTCCTTGACCACAATCCTTTCCAAATAACAACAATAACAACAACACAAAACTTTGCTTTTGGAAAAGTAAATATTCAATTCAGTCATTTAAAACACATTTTTGTCAATTATACCTCATTACTCTTTAGCCATTAAGAGTCACACATATCAATAAGAATCTTATTTTATTTGGGGGCGCCTGGGTGGCTCAGTTGGTTCTAGCACTCTTTACCTGCAAGCTAAAACCATGTGTCCCTTACAACATTTAAAGAACTAAGGATAGGGGCGCCTGGGTGGCTCAGTTGGTTAAGCGACTACTGCCTTTGGCTCAGGTCATGATCCCGGCGGGATGGAGTCCCACATCGGGCTTCCTGCTCCTTGGGAAGCCTGCTTCTCCCTCTCTCACTCCCCCTGCTTGTGTCCCCCCTCTGGCTGTGTTTCTCTCTGTCAAATAAATAAAATCTTTAAAAAAAAAATAAAAAAAGAATCTTATTTTATTTGGTTTTCATTCTGGAATTTGTTTAAGGATACTCAGCCCCTAAATTTGTTGTTTGTGTCCCATGCTGGTCCATTGATCTTATAAATAGTTGCTTAAGCTTTATAAATATGTAGATTGCTAAATGCACCAGTTAATGGTTTATTTTAGTAGAAATAACTTTGTGGCTAATTGATAACCACATACGACCAAAGGAAATTAGGTGAGAAAAGACTGCACAGGTGAAAGAAATTTGTAGTTTCAATGGGACAGTAGCAGAAAATGATGATCTAAAACAATTATTTGTTTTTTCTCACTATGTAACCGTTTTCAAAAAATATGCTGGTGAGAAGAGCTAAGTTCTTTTTTTCTTAAACTGAAGAAATATTTGACTAGTTGAATCAGTCATTTTGGAAGATACACTAAGAAGTCATAATAGCAAAGATAAATTATTTGATAGCAATCAAATATTGTTGCACTTTCAGGCAGTTCAAAATGTCACTTTGTGATAAAAAGTACTTTTGCATATATCAACATGCACTGACATATATTGTAATTGTAGTTACGCAGAAATTCAGAGAAGAACATTAAGTTTTAGAATAATCACTATATATTTTACATTGCTAAACTTATCCTGATGTCCACAACACAAAAATGCAGCCCTTTTGTGGTAATCTTGAGGTAGGAAAAACTACCAAACATTGGTATGCTGTGTAAAGTAATTTAAAGTAATTCACAGTAAATGCAAATTACTGTTGCTATATTTTAACAGAATTTTGCACGCATTTTTTTTGGCATCTGCTCCAGTGCACAGAGGAATTTTTTTCTTCGGCTGACAGATATTGAATGGTTAGTGAAGCCAATCAGTACATGTTCACTCTGCGACTCTAGTAAATTCTGCAATGATTTCTCATGGGATATGCTAAGGTGATGTTAAAATAGGTTATTATAAGTTAAAATGTCTTTGGGCTAAAAGAAATTGCTTCCAGAGCCATTAAGGCTGCTGAGTAAGGATTTTAGCCTATTAACTATGATTCTTCATTTATACAGCTTTTCTAATTCCTCCCATTTTGTTGTGACTTCCATTTTTTTCATTCACTCGTAGTTGCAGTAGACCTTATATTTTTAACATATAAAAATCGTAATACTTTTCATTGATTTTAAGAAGAAGGAATTTGTGAAGGAAATGTAAAGCATCCTCTTGGATCAGGTATAAACAATGAGTTAGAAATAGATATAAGGCAAGGAACTGGACTAGAGAGTGTTACATAAACAGTCACAGTAATTCCTGTACTTGCGTAAACTCCTAGTATCTGCCAGTAACTGGATATATTTTGTCTGTGATTTTTCAGCAGATGAACGGATAAAGAAGATATGGTCCATATATACAATGGAATATTATGCCTCCATCAGAAAGGATGAATACCCACCTTTTGTATCAACATGGACAGGACTGGCGGAGACTATGCTGAGTGAAATACGCCAAGCAGAGAAAGTCAAGTATTATATGGTTTCACTTACTTGTGGAGCATAAGGAATAACATGGAGGACATTAGGAGAAGGAAAGGAAAAGTGTACTGGGATAAATCGAAAGGGAGATGAACCATGAGAGACTGTGACTCTGAGAAACAAACTGAAGGTTTGGAAGGGAGGGAGGTGGGGAATGGGTGAGCCTGGTGGTGGGTATTAAGGAGGGCACATATTGCATGGAGCACTGGGTGTGTTGCATAAACAGTGAATCTTGGAAGACTGAAAAAATAAAATAAAATTTAAAATAATTTTTTTTAATTTGTCCTTTATATTGGAAATCTATGGATTATCATCAATTCCAATTGCCCATTTTTCTGCTATCTCCAGTCTATTGTTCTTTCTATCCATTGGATTTTTCTTTTCAGGTACTTTACAATTTTGTTCTACAATTTACATTTTTGTTGTTGTTGTTTTTTAACAGTTTCCATTTCTCTACTGCAGTTACCAACCTACAAATTCATTTAAAACACATTTTGCTTTAACTTTTTTTTTTTTCAGAGACTATTTATATGAGAGATAGATCGTGAAAGAGAGAGCAGAGCATGGGGGAAACGGGGAAGCAGGCTACCTAATGAACAGGGAGCCCAAGAGAGCTTGATCCCAGGACTCTGGCTGAGATCATGACCTGAGCCAAAGGCAGAAGCTTAACTGAGCCACCAGGCACCCCATTTTGCTTTAACTTCTTAACCGCTTATTCTAATCCATTCTCCAATTCAGGGTCAGTTTTTATTGACTGGTTTTTATCTTAACTATAGCTTAGTGTTTCTTCTAATGCTTAGTAGTTTTGTTTTTTTCTCACTGTAGACTAGGCATTGGGAATGTCTGATTTTTAGAAATTTTTGATTTTGTTATTTTCTTACATATTATTGATTTTTTTGATCTACCTGATATTCACCTTAACTGGACTCAAATTCCAAACATTGTCTCTCCTGTGGTAGGCAGCTGATAAAATCTTTGCTTAGTTTTGGTCTTCCACCTTTTCCCTTTAGAATCTTGGTTTCTCTCCCATTTTTGTGGTACTTTTCCCTTTTAGGATCCTTCCCTTACTAGAATCTGTCTCCTTTTCACAACAGCTCTGGGCGCTCTTTAATTTGTTACATCCAGCTTTCACTTTCAACCAGCAGCATTCTATATAGCTTTGTGCTGATTTCTTTGTGCCCTCTAGTGTACAACCAGGCTATGCTTTCATGTGGAAAGTCCTATCCATGCAAATATTCCATTGTGTAGTTTCCATTTAAGTATCTATTTATTTCTAGTGTTGTTTTTTATTTTCCTCTGGTTGTTTTCTAGTTCCTTCAGATATTCGTTTTTGTTTGTTTGTTTGGTTTTAATCTACATTGTTTACATTTAGTAATTGTTATCTGAGTATCTGGAAGCAGAACCCAGAGTCATCTCTTTATTTTGGAAAATAAATCATTGTGGTACTGTTGTTTCTTCTCAAATCTAAGAAAAGAAATCCTCAATGATTTCAGACTAAACTGTGTTATGTAAACAAGCACGTAATTAGAATATCACTAAACTAATGTGATTATAATTAATGTAGCACACCTGCAAAGTGATTACTTAACTCAGTTTAAATTAAATGTCCTAGATACTTACATTTACCATTAACATAAAACCAAAACTTAATGAAGTAATACATTTTATATTTTATTTTGTTTGCAGGAAAAGAATGACTCATTTGAAATTGGAAGTCCCAAAATAGTTATTATTGTTGTGATAAACATTGGCAGTACCTCTAACTGTGCAATGAGTGTTACTTCATTTCATATATAATTTGAAGTGCTCATAGGCTATTAAGAAAAATTGTTAACATTTATGGAAGCAAGAGAAATAACTTACTTTATGTTTAACATCTCCTCAGCAGGGTAAAAAAGAGCTGATAAATGATTAAAAAAAATAGTAATGCTCACAGAGTTTGGGCTGTCTCAGGGCAATGCACAGCATATCTATGATTTATATCTATTATTATCCTCAAATAATATTTCCTGATATAAAAAACAAGAAAATCCCTCACTTAGTAGTGACCTATTTTTACCACTCCTTCCATTCCTCTGTTACTAAGCAACTGAAAGACCTTAAGAAAAAAGATTTGTAACACTTTCACATATATCATGCACAGTAATATACCCCAAATGTGCTCTCTATATTGAATAAAAATAATGTTTTTGCGTTTGTGTTTTCCAGGATTTACAGGATTGCCACAACACCATATACCAAAGTTTTCTTTCACAATATTTTACAGACAGTTTTACTTGAGAAGAAATTTGTTCATGTAGCAGTCAGAAGATTCCATTTCTTTTTCTTTTTTTTTTAATGGAACTTGAACTATGATTTAAATTGCTTTCGTCTCCTCCTTGATATCAAGTAGTAAGAATACCCATTGTCCAAAATCCTTCTGCATTCTTTCTGAATGCCTTCTAACTTCATGCTTTCTTTTGCTTTATATATACTACTCAACTCCTCTAGTGTATCTTATAATATTGCCTTTTCTCTTTAAAGACAGACAAAAACAAAAAACTATGACCATTCCAGTAATCATAGTCGTAGTAGCTAATGGAAATCAGATCCAGATCTTCATTTAGCATAAATTCAGATAGGACTTTCTTACTCAATAATAGACTCTTTAAATGTGTCCTATGTAACATTATATCATTTGTCATTGGTTACATATGCATTATTTTTTCTCTCAATCAAGATTAAAACAGAATTTTGCATTAATTGTTAGCATACAAAGAAAAATAGCTGTGACTAATATTATGATGCCAACTTACTAACAGTAGCGTATGCATCTCAGTTTTATTTATTTTTTATTTTATTTTTCTTAATATTTTATTTATTTGACAGAGAGAAACACAGCCAGAGAGGGAACACAAGCAGGGGGAGTGAGAGAGGGAGAAGTAGGCTCCCCGCTAGATCCTGGGTCTCTGGGATCATGACCTGAGCTGAAGGCAGTCACTTAACCAACTGAGCCACCCAGGTGCCCCTTGTTTTTGTTTTGTTTTTTAACATTTAACCTTCAGAAGGAAATAGAAAAAACAGCTTCTCTTTGTATGTTTCAATATAATCTTCAGCTCAAAATTTTCCATTGAGTTCCTTAACACTTAGAATCCTCTACTAATAACATCTTTGGCAGTGGCATACTTTTCTCCCCTTATGTTTTAAAAACCAAAGTGAGAGTGATATACATGTGTAATTAAAATTGGGGTGTCAGAAAACTAACGATTTTAATATCTCACTGAATTTTAACAATAATTTAAGAAGTGTTTATATTCTTGGTTTTACCAAATAACCAGCACTGACTTTCTCTTCATTACTGGACTTCACTCAGTTGCTAAGCCTAACCCAATCTGTTTCTCATCCAATTCCACACCATATATAAAGCAGGGAGATAAAGATAGCATGCTGTTTTACTTGCAAAACACATTAATCACCAGGGAACTCTCATTCTTTATATCGAAGCATGATTCAATACTAACCTCAAATTTAATAGTGCTTTCAAGTCTTAAGCTTTTCAAAGATTTCTGCAAATTCCCAGAATCTTGAGTTTTATATTTTTTCAACTCTGGCTTCTGCAATATCAAATGTTATATCAAACACCCTGCAGTAGTTAGAACAAAAGCTAAACTATTATAACAAAGATTCACACAAATTCATTCATTATTAAAGAGGAATTTTTTATTGCTATACAGCTGATTTGATGTCAATGGTTAAGGTCTGCATACATCCCTACTTTGTATAGACTCTTAAGGGCTCAAGTTTCTTCCATTGTTTGGCTCCATCACTTTCTAGGGAATTATGTTCAATTCCTGTTCAAAAAATGACATTATCCTATCTAGATTTCTGCTTGCTGGATGGAGAAACAGAAGTAAATCAATGATTTAAGATTCTGAGGTATCACTAGTACATGTACATTACTTCGCATTACATTCCACTAGCCGAGTAGCAAAGGAGAGTGGGTAATAAAGTTTTCCTGAAAAACTTTGTGCCCTAACAACTAAAACTCTAAGGAGGAAGAAGGAAAAAATGTGTGTGTGTGTGTGTGTGTGTGTGTGTGTGTGTGTGTGTGTGTGATGGTAATGGTCTCACCATAGTTTTCTCCTGACAATCCTTTTTCCCATGCTTAGAATATATTTATTTACTCCCCCATAGAATGAGAAAAGCAAAATTCAATAGAGTCTATACACTTCTAATTCCAATTATCTGGATGATATGCAAACCTTTCTGTTAGTTTATATGTGGCTTCTCATGACCTCCCAAATTTAATCCACTTTTAATATATAGTAGCCCAAGGTAGCTATTCCTCCCAGTATATAGTGTGTAGATAACTTTAATAAGCATCCAATTAATAATGGGAACACTGGTAAATTATTATCAATTGATAATAATTAAAAAACTCAGTTGCACAGGAATTACGGAACTCCCTACCATAACAGCAAAATAAATTTGTTCCTTAGTCCATCTAGATAGCCCTGATTCTGCTGTCTGGAATAATTTCATTATTCCTCATCTCAGTACATTAGAGTTCCCATCATAAAAAAAGTACCATTGAATGGTGGCTTAAACAATAAACATTTATTTCTCACAGTTATGGAGGCTGAGTGTTTTAAGGCCCCACTTCTGAGCCATTGATGGTCATCTTCTCTCTGTGTCCTCATGGGTGGAAAGGATGAGAGAGCTCTCTGGGATCTCTTTTCCAAGGGCATTTATCACATTCATGAGGACTCCACCATCATGACTTAATCCCAATGGCTCCACCTTATAGTACTGTATAGTACTCATATGTTAGGATTCCAACATATGGATTTTGGGAATATACAGATTTTTTTTATATTTTGAAAATTGTGTTTTTTTTTTTCTTTTCTGAGAGTAAATATCGTCATCTTTTTCTGTTGTCCTCTGTAACATCTTTTGAAGTGGCTGTTGGAAAATGTGCCTTGCTTTATGATCTTTAAGGTGGGCTATGCAGGTAGGCTTATTTCTTTAGCTTGCAGTTTGCAAAACTTGGTGGACTTCTGCTCTATTTGTTTTAAACTGGCACTATGTGCTAGTGGTGGATATAATATTTAAGTTTATTTAATTTGTTGTTGTCCTACTCTATGCTCATGTTTTTCTTTCATTTCAGTGGAAGCTATATTATACCATCAAAAACACTAGATGGAATGTGGGAAGGCAGGTCATTAATATGACATTTGCAACAAGTGTTCCCCCCTCCCTTTCTTTTTTGGTTTTGGTTTTGGTTTTGGTTTAATAGTCTTAATAGACACTTGAGAAAATCTCTTTTGAGAATAAGATCCTATATTTTACTTTATGAAACTCTGGGCCCCAGATCTCTAAATTCTATGTCCTTCTATTACTGTTCATTAACTGGTAACTTTTTGCCTGAGCTCATTTCTTTATCTTGCTACTTTGCCAAAATACCAAGGAGCAAACATTTAATTCTAACTTTCTAGATATATCTGTATACTTTCCCTACAACTAGCATGCTCATAAACATCTGGTACCCAGTGATTCATAACCAGTAAGACATTTTTGCCATGGCATAAGAAGTCTAATCAAGTCCAAAAGTCAATACTAATTTGTAATATGCTTCTCCATTCTGCCAACAACTTCTTAGCCAATTTCAAAAATTTATTTTTTTGTCACATCATCTGTCTTCTAGGTTGAATTTCTCTGTTAAGGTGAAAGAGTAACTACTAAAACCAAGATCCCTACGCATTAGTATCTGAATAAATAAAAGTTTTATTTCATTCTCATCCAATGGTCCTAGTTTCAGGGAACCAGATTTCCTTCATTTGAGGTTACTAACACCCTTGGAGCAGGGGTTCCCAACATGTGGTCCATAGAATCCAGGGGCTATTAAAATATCTGTCTTTTTCCAGCTGCATGTCTGTGCAATACCAAATTTCCTACAATTTGTTTGATGAAAAAAAATACATGTGATAACAGATTGAATAAGTAATTAGAAATGAGGGGCACCTGGGTGGCTAATCAGTTGGGGATCCAACTCTTGGTTTCTGGTCAGCTCATGATCTTGGGTCATGAGATTGAGACCTTTGTCAAGCTCCACACTCTGAGGGGAGTCTGCTTGGAATTCTCTCTCTCCCTCTGCCCCCCACCCCATGCACAAGCCTGCATGTGTGTGTCTTCATTCTCTCTCTCTCTCAAAATAAGTAAATAAAATCTTTTAAACAACATCAACAACAACAACAAAAAGAATTAGTGGGACAGCTGTATATAGCTCAGTTGGTTAAGCATCAGTTCATGATCCCAGGGTCCTGGGATAGAGTCCCACATCAGCTCCCTGCTCATTGGGGAGCCTGCTTCTCCCTGTCTTCCTCACTGATGCTGTTTCTCATTATCTCTGAATCTCTCTTTCTCTCAAATAAATAAATAATTTTTTTAAAGATTTTATTTATTTATTTGACAGAGAGAAACATAGCTAGAGAGGGAACACAAGCAGAGGGACTGAGAGAAGGAGAAGCAGGCTTCCTGCCAAGCAGGAAGCCCCATGTGGGGCTCGATCCCGGGTCTCCAGGATCATGACCTGAGCCGAAAGCAGTCGCTTAACCAACTGAGCCACTCAGGTGCCCCAATAAATAAATTATTTAAAAAAAATTGAAATGAGAATTCAACTGCCTCCTATTAAGCCAAGCATTACTGAAATTTGAAAAATTGAAAATGGCACTATTCTGTGTACTAATTTTTTGTTTGAGAAGACTTTTTTCATAAAAATATGCCATTTACATTCATATTTCAAATGAATGAATATACCCACATTTTAAAAGTTTCTTAGTTTTGATTTCTAAAAATGTGAATGTTGATAGATATGACCCATATAAATACAAGCTCTTGAGGCCCTCAATGATTTTTAAATGTGAAAAGAAACCAAAAAGTTTGAAGACATTGGTGTCATTTCTGTGATTAAACCCAACTTAAATGCACAAGATTATTATTTTCAGAAAGGGGAAAGATATCATGAAGTGAACACACATCTACTCTTAAAGGTGGTTTCAGATGGTTTACATCTTGTGGAAAGGAGCTAAAGGCATGGTCGCATCTATTAATGAGAATCTGAGATATGTACTCTAGCTGAGCAGCTAAGTCCACCTACAAACTTGATTATGGAGGATTTTAGTGGACAGCTATAGCTATCACACATTTTATTATGGATTGACACAATAGTGTTCCCTAGTTAGATTCTTCACCATTCACTCAAATATATTAGTGAATAGCATGGCATATTTCTCATAATTACATAGAAAAAATAGAGGAGTGTATTCAGGAAAAAATCCCCAAACCAAAAGATCCAGGTTAGATATTTATCATCTCCAGAAGTCTTCATTGGCTTCCCAGCCTACAGGCTATATCATTCTCTGACTCCTTGTCTTTTCGTACTTGGACTCACTGACTCCTGGCTCTCCATGTGTGATGGTTAATTTTATGTGCAACTTGGCTGAGCCATGGTCCCCTGATATTTGGGCAAACATGATTCTGGATATCTCAGTGAAATTTTTTTGGGATAAAACTCAGATTTAAATCTGTAGATTTTGAGTAAAGCACATTTCCCTCCATTATATAACTGGACCTCTTCCAAATATTTGAGAGCCTTAATAGAAGAAAGATCTACCCAGAGAAAAAGAGGTATTCAAGTAGATTGCCTTTGAATTTAAACCTCAACTCTTTCTTGATTCTCTAGTCTACTGGAATCCCTCATCCAATTATGGACTCACTAAGTCTATAAGATCACATGAATCAACATCTTAAAATCTCTTTCTCTCTATCATATAAATATTTGTACACATGTACACACACACACCCACAACTTTTGGTTTTCATCCCCTAACTTTGAGTTACTACCTCACTATTATATAGAAAAATTTTATTAACCTCTAGATCCTACTCTCAAATTTTGTATCCAAACCCTTCAATATATTCACTAAACCTTCAGTTATCATTAACATGGTCCACCCAGAGGACAATCTGGGTTGGAAATTTTTTATGCAAACTTTGCTTGCAGATAAAATGTTGCTGAAGCTTAATGAGTTTTGGGATGGCAGGATCATTTCAAAGCAATTATGATTAACACACAGCTTTAAAATGATATGTTGCCTGAAGAAAGTTTAACCATTTCATTTTAAAGTGGCTAAAAATGTACACATTTAAAGGTGTTCAAAGAACTTAAAAATTACATAAAATAGGTATTAAATTACATGAAATAGGTATGACTCTCATTTACTTAACCATGAATATGTTGAAGAATGTTAATTTATACTACATTTATGTTATTTATGTTATTTATTTATGTTATGCAAAATATATCCATTACACTATATTATCCTTCAGTTCATTGCTTTGAAACTCTTGTTATAGTCTGTTAATTTCATATTAATGCATATTTTTGTTTTGATTTTCTTTTTTTTTTAAAGCTTTTATTTATTTACTTGACAGAGAGAAAGACAGCTAGAGAGGAAACATAAGCAGGGAAGTGAGAGAGGGAGAAGCAGGCTTTCCACAGAGCAGGGAGCCTGATGCAGGTCTCCATCCCTGACTCTGGGACCATGATCTGAGCTGAAGGTAGATGCTTAATGTCTGAGCCACCCAGGAACCCCATTGTTTTGATTGTCTATAAATCTGTTCACCTCTTTTTCTTCCTGCTCTTTCCAGACTCCCTTTTATTTCATAGGTGAATGAAGTAAGATAATTTTAATATTTCTTGAATTTATTAAAGCTTTGCATTTATAAAGTTATTTACTAAAATTATATATATGCAAAAAAGATAGAAGAGAAAATATTAATTTTTATAAGACTGTATTTTTATCAGTTTAAGTTTTCTCTTTCTCTCCCACTTCCTATGCATAGTTTGTGTATATGTGTATGTGCACCTATGCTTATATTTTTATAGCAAAGAAATGGATATTATAATATATTTTACAATGAATAATATATTATTTTAATTGTATTATGTGACAATTATTTTTCTAATGATATGTTTTATAAAAGACTAATGCTATATCCTCTGTTAAAAATATAAATATGTTCAGGGCGCCTGGGTAGCTCAGTGGGTTAAGCCTCTGCCTTCAGCTCAGATCATGATCTCAGGGTCCTGGGATCTAGGCCTCCTCCTCTCTTTCTGCCTGCCTTTCTGCCTACGTGTGATCTCTCCCTCCGTAAAATAAATAAAATATTTAAAAAAAATATATATATATATGTTCAAATGGAATTTAACTGTGTTTTATGAAGATCCTCTACTAATACTCTCATTAATATATTCAACAATGCAATGCATTGGGTTGGTATTTAATGTTTTTGATTTCAGATGAGTTTGGGCATGTTCAGGGTGGTATGGCTGTAGACTGTTTCTGATTTCAGAAATAAAATGTCTACTCCCCAGATCTACCTAATATAATAAAATTTACTTTTCCCCTGAATCATCATGTTATTGGTCTAATCTGAATACAAGAAAACCTTTACTATGTAGTATTACCTTAAACTCAATGAAAATTTCTTGTTAGATGGCATATGGGAAGTTCCGTATGGAAAAATAGAAATGTGCTAATCAGTACATTTAAACACATTCTTTTCAATAATTAGTGAGTTAGTAAGTCCAATTGCTGACTGATATAAACATACTTCAAGCAAAGAAGTGTGTTTGTTTCTATTATTGCGATTTCTTATTTTAGCTTAAACAAAAAATATGCTATATATTCACATACCACTATTTGAGTTACATTTGGGATTTTTATTCAGTAAGACATTTCAAACTTACCCATCTTTTGTCTGGTTCATAGTCAGCAGGTATGACAACTAGCTATTGCTGGTGAAATCTTCTTTGAAGACTTTTCATTGGGGTGCCTGGTGGCTCAGTTGGTTGAGCGACTGCCTTTAGCTTGAGTCATGATCCTGGAGACCAGGGATCAAGTCCCACATTGGGCTTCTCCCTCTTTCAGTCCCTCTGCTTATGTCCCTCTCTAGCTGTGTTTCTCTCTGTCAAATAAATAAATAAAATCTTAAAAAAAAAAGAGAGACTTTTTATTCCACTGGTATTTTCATTTTGCTTGGCATATTCGATGACATATCTATGATTTTTTTCTCAACTAGATTTCCATTTTTAGAGTGATTATTTTATTACCTTATCCCAGATATCCAATATGCCACGTTCTGATATGCTCTTTTTTCTAAAGCCTTAGATTTCTATTTTATGAGAAATTCTTTAATTTTTCTTAGTTCTACAAGATTATAACTTCATATCCTTCTAATACAGGTTTTGGGTTTATTTTGAAATTTGTCACAGGATATATGATAATCTGCACATCTCCCACATTCTCCTAATTATATTTAAGAAATTTGTTCCCCGTAGAGTTTTAGACATATGGCTAACTCCAGGATTTCATTTTATAATTTTACTTTTCAACACCTCTCCTTCTAGCTACTTTTCTTTCCTCCACTTTATTTCTTGAAGTAATCAACATCAATTAATTTGAATTATGAGATTTCTTAAACTTACCCTTTTTTCATATCAATTTAACAACACTCTGTGCTTTCCTCACACCTTACTGAAACTGAGCTAATTTGCAGTCTACTGTGGCATAAAATTTGGATCTGTGATTTAGTAAAAATATTATTTTTGGCTCATTTTATACAGTTTTTAATTTTTTTGGCAAAACTCATTCAAAGGTAATCCCATTTGGCTGCCGGTTGTTTGAAATTGATTAGCTTATTTTGTAGCTTGGCAGAAAAAAATGAATCCACTATGGAAAAATGTATTAACATGATATCATGAAAGATTGGTAATGTAATAATATCAGCTATCCAATATCTGGATTGAAATCTAAAGATATTTTTCTGTATTCTTTTCTTTGAATTGCAAGATAGGTTATTTTAGTCACAATTTTAAAATATCGTGGCTATATCTAAACAACATATAGAAGCCAACGGATAACACCATTTTATACATTGGTCACTTTTAATACATTGTAGTATGGTCTATATAAATTTTATATCAAAGTAAAAATACAGAAATCATAAACATACAGCTGTATAAATTTTCACAAACTAAACACAAGCCATGAGCACCCAAATTAATAAATCAACATCACCAGAACTCCAGAAACACCCGGTACCATTTCCAGTTGCTGTGTCTTTCAAGATAACCATTATCCTGATTTCTAATGTCATAGATTAGTATTGCTGTTTTAGGACTTTAGTAGAGTGATTTTTGTACATTTGATGTGCTTTGTGTCTTCGTTCTTTTGTTCAACATTATATTTGTAGGTATTATCCATTTCACTGTATGGAGTTCTAGTTTGTTCATTCTCATTGTTTTTGTCAATTCTATATATTCCTTCTATGAACATTCTAATAATTGATTTTAGTGAATATGTGTATATTTCTGCTGAGTATAAGTAGGGATAGAATGGCTGGATCATAACATAATTAAATCACAGTTTCACCTCTCTACTCTCCAACCAACTGTATAACAGACTTGAAATTGTTACACATTCTCAGTAATACTTGGAATTTTATTAACCATTTTCACAAGTGTGTAGTTGTATATCATCGTGACTTTAATTTTTATCTCCCTAATGACTAATAACATGAATGTCTTTTTATGTATCATGTGGTTATCTATTTAGATAAACTCTCTAATGTAAAGCCTTTGGTAAGTTCTTCAGCTTTTTTGCTTCCTTAGCTTTATCTTATTAATGTTTTTGGAGTCTTTGTATATTATGGAAATAAGCCCTTTGTCAGATACCAGCATGCTCTTTCTGTAAGTTTTTTAACTATGTCAATAGAACATTTGATGACCAGAAGATCTAATCATTAATATAGTCAATGTTATAATTTTTTTCTTTTAGAATTAGTGTTTTTGTGCTCTATTTGATAATTTTTTTTACCATCTGTCATAAAGATATTTTATGTTTGCTTCTGAAAGTTTATTGCTTTATCTGTTACATTTATATTCACAATCCAACTAAAATTGGTATTTAAATGTCATGATTTAGGAATCCAGTTTTCCCTCCTAAGGATCCAATTGGTTCAACACTAATTATTAAAAAGACTATCATTTGAGAAAAAAAGGCAGAGGATTATGGGGGAAAGGAGGGAAAAATGAAACAAGATGAAATCAGAGAGGGAGACAAGGCATAAGAGACTCTTTTTTTTTCCCTGAAGCTTTTATTTATTTATTTGAGGTAGACAGAGTAAGAGGGAGCATGAGAGGGGAGAAGGTTAGAGGGAGGAGCATACTCCCCATGGAGCTAGGAGTCTGATGCAGGACTCAGTCCCGGGACTCTGGGATCATGACCTGAGCCAAAGGTACTTGCTTAACCAACTGAGCCACCCAGGCGCCCACCATAAGAGACTCTTAATCTCAGGAAAGAAAGTGAGGATTACTGGGGAGGGTAGGTGATGGGAAGGATGAGGTGGCTGGGTGATGGACACTGGGGACGGTATGAGCTATGGTGAGAAAAAAATTAAAAATAATAAAAAGAGAAGACTATAATTTTATCACTCCACAACCATCTTGATTGCATCATAGATAAGTTGACCATATATGGGAGTTTCTTTCAAGATATTCTCTTTTCTTCCATATTTTATTTATTTAATTTTCCATATCATTTTCATCTTTATTATTCATTTGGGTTTGATTAGTTCTTTTATACCTTTAATTTTTTTTAGCTTCTACAGAGAGGAGGATGAAATTTTGTGACTTACATTTTTTATTTATTTATATTATTTTAGTCTTACCAAATTTTGTTTTGTATAAATTTTATATTATTTTAGAATATATTGCAGATCTGGAACTTTAATCTCTTCCTTTGTTTATACTCAAAATAAGAGGAATTATGATGTAAGGTAGTTTATTATAGACTATTTTCCTTATTGAAACATACAGTACTGTATGCATGTATGTGTGTATATTTGGCAATTGGTAACTGGGAAGATAAATTAACCAACAGTTTTTCTACTTATCAATTAATTGTATTTACCTATTTGCCATATCATTTTTTATGATTAGAATTTCTCACATAAACTTTGCACTCCAAATTTTTGTGATTATGATTTTAAGCTAATTTGAGTTAAATATTTCTGTTCTGTGGAATTGAGAGCATTATAAATTGAATATTTGACTGTGATTTTCTTAAAAGATTTTATTTATTTATTTGACAGAGAGAAATCACAAGTAGGCAGAGAGGCAGGCATAGAGGAGGAAGCAGGCTCCCCACTGAGCAAAGAGCCCAATGAGGGCCTCGATCCCAGGACCCTGAAATCATGATCTGAGCTGAAGGCAGAGGCTTTAAGCCACTGAGTCACCCAGGCACCCTTGATTGTGATATATTAAGGTAAATATTAGAAGGTGCTATTTTTATATGTTTATAAGCAATACAGGTCTGGGACCAAGAGGTTAAAGTATGGCAAGATGTGGAGATCTATAACCCTTCTTGTTACAGAATCCATTACTGTTCTGGAAGCAATAGAGAAGGTTATCCTTAGGGATAAATATATAGGGAACATATATACTTGGAATATGTATATAATACATATATTTAGTATATATAGGGAAACTTTATACTTGGAATGGGTAGTAATAACCTCATGCTGGGCGCCAGAGGTAGTGTGAATACTTTTGAACCTTTGGCATTTTTAAGAGCAAATTAAAGATATTAGATGGAGAAGCCAGAATGCAAGAGGAAGACAATTAAAATAAACGAGTTCCTGGCAGAAAAAAAATTTTAAATTGATGTTACCTTTAATACTTAACATGGTAGATATCTCTTCTTTATATATTCTTAAAAACCATTTGGGACCACTGTTTGATGGTGGAGAAGAGACAGGAATTTAGGGCTGTACTCATTTCAATCTAGGTAATAAAAATTAATAGTACCTTCCTTATTTGATTAGCTAGGCAGTATAGATATTATGTACAAATGAAAGATAAAAGCCGCATAAGTAACAAATGCAAATAGATTAGCTTGACCAGAAACTAATCTACAATGCTCTTTTTAGAAGTCTGGATACATATATGCTAATTATCAAAAGAAACATTTTCAAAGTAATTTTCATTAAAGTATTTTGAAAGGTTGAGCAGTGAGAGGAAAACATGTAAGGTAAAAGCAAAAGCATTTTCAATAGCTCTCAGTTGGGAAGCAGGTTAGTGTGTTTGAAGAACAGATGGCAGTGCCTGAAGGATGAAGAACAGAGGGGTTTGGTACAAAGTTACGTTAGAGATATAATGGTCATGAATGCATGATCTTGCTTATCATATGAATAAACTTTAAATATGATCTAAAAGATGAAAAGTAACTCATTAAATATTTAAATTTGGAAGTCATAAAATCCTGTTTTCTATATTAAAAGGAAAGATGGTTTTATCTTTGGAAGAGATAAGAAAGAAACAAAAAGAACAACCAGGGACCAGTTAAAATGAAATAGTCCAGTCATGAAAAAAGATATTTTTAACTTGATCTGTTTGATTAGGTTAATAATACTGGAAACTCATGGAAGTGACTAAATTAGGAATACTTTTTGTGGAAGAAGTTATGAGAATATGTGAACTGGATATAGGGATGGCATAGCAAGAAACATCAAGAATTATTTTTAATGTTTTGATATTAACAACCAGATGGTAAATGTACATGGAGGAACGAGTGTCCTCTTAAAAATTTGGGGAGCATAGGGCTCCTTTAAGAATCAGATTAAACTCACACACATCTGAACATATTTGCAGGAAATATTTAGGTATTCATGTTCTTGAAACTGTCCATAGAACCAGAGTTCAATGAATTCAATTATGATAAGTGGCTAATAATAATATGTTCCTTTTCTCTGTGTTTGGCTATGTAAGTGGTTGGTCAGCCATAGAATTTATTTCTTAGCTACCTTTGTGGATGAGCATCTGTGTCATAAGTACTGATCAATTGTGTTCAAATGAAAATGGCGTATGTCCCCACTGCTTAAAAAATTATTCAACTGTAATTTCTCCTGCCCTATGTTTTCTCCCTGTCTTTTTTCCTAGGTCTGTGACTTATTTATTTTATAACTAGAGGTTTTTATACTTCTTAATGCCCTTTACCTAATTCACCTGTATCTACATTCATCCCCTCTGGCAAACACCAGTTTGTTCTCTACATTTGAGTCTGTTTTTGTTTTTTATTTTTTGTTCATTGTTTGTTTTTTAGATTCCAGATGTAAGTGAAATCATGGTGTTTGTCTTTTCCTGTCTGTTTTATTTCTCTTAGTCTATTGGTCTTTAGGTTTCTCAAAAAATTAAAAATATCATATGATCCAGTAATCCCACTCCTGGGTGTTTATCCAAAGAAAATAAAACACTAATTTGAAAAGATACATGCACCCCTATGTTTACTGCAACATTATTTATAATAGTTGAGATATAGAAGAAGCCCAAGATGAATGGATAAAGATGTGATATATATATATATATATATATATATATATATATATATATATATATACAGTGGAACATTACTCAGCCATAAAAAAGAATGAAATCTTCCCTCTCTTCTCTCTATTTGAAATACAAATATGGCAGTGGTTGTATTATAACCATATGCAATAGCAACCTAGGTTATAGTGATGAAGAAAAACAATGGCATCTTAAGGACAGTCCATCTATCCCTCTTAGATTGGACTGCTGTGTGAGAGACAGATATGCTTCTACCTTAGTTAAGCCTTTTTACCCCCTCAGTCACTTGAAAAAAAAAAAGCCTATTGTATTAACTAATACTTGTTGAAATATATGAAAAATATTGAATTTACATGGATTTCTGAGGAGAGATTTTCCAACTTTAATCAGATTTCCAAAGATCCCAATATGATTACTTATTGTTGCTATAAACACTTTGAAAATTATGTTGGGGGATGAAATCCTCTCATGTATAGATACTTTAAATGTACAAAGTTCTCTATGGACCATGGAAAAACAAAAACAATATGACAACAACAATAAAACATTGGTAATTAAAGCTGCTTTAAATGGTAATCTTTTCTTCTATAATTTATTGTAACAATCTATAAATTAGCTTTAGTTTTCATGTTAGCAAATACAATCAACAGACCTTCTTCTGAACACAGATGCCTGCTTAATGAATTTGGAACTGGTATTGCCACAGGTGCACAGTCTATGAATGCTTAATTGCTTGTTCTTGCAAAACCCTGGTGCACTAAAGCCAATATGTTTTGCTTGCATACGTCACTTAGAGAATCTTGTTTTCTCAATCAAAGTCCATATATCTTCCACCTGTGCATGCCAACATGTTGTGACAATAAGGTTGTTCTGGGTATTGAAAGCAGTAAAAGAGCTTGTCAGTTATTATAAGAAAGCAAAAGACCAAAGTACAAGATTGGCTAATTCCAGGGACTCAGCTTTTTACTGATTTTGCTGATTCTCATCTCACTAAAATTCTGTGTCTGCAATGTCCATAAGACGTATTGCTAAATGTAGTTCAATAATAACATTATTGATCAATGAGGACTAATAACTTGTATTATTTTTGAGTCTAAATTTCAGATCATTCTACCTATTCCATAAATAGTATATTTGGGTAGAGTAATGGAAGTCATTATTAATAAACTTAAATAAACATCAGAATAGCCTAATATCTACTACTTACATATTTTCAAATGAAACAAACATAATCCACTAAACCTTTAGCCTAACCTTAGTAACTAAGGTAGTCTGTAAGTGAAATTGAGAAATAAAAACAAGAAAATTATATGGGGTTTCAAGGGAACTTTTGTTATTTACTGATTCATAATGCTTTTCACAAAAGAATGATAGCACTGACAATTTTGTGATAACTAAGATATATCACAGTGACAAACAAATATTCATGTACATACATTTATGTATATAAATGGTATATAATATACATTATGAAGTAACATACATTATGACAAATAATATTCATTAAGTGAAGTGCATGTTCAAAACTAATCTTTATAAATGTCTTACCCTTGTTAAGAAACCTTGGGTGCTCTTCAGGAAGTAGGTTATATATTCTTTTACCTACATTTCTCCATTTTCTCCTTAATATTGCTTTTTAAAACCTGGAATGATTGTAGTAGTCTAAATTTAGTAGTATACCTTTTTGAAGTTATGTTAAAATAATAATCTATTTTTGGTTGCTTTTTGTTAAGTATGGTTTTAAAATAAAACCTTAACAGTGAAGTAGATCTTTGTAAATCAGATTGAAGAAAGGTTCTAAATTTAAACAACCCAAATTGGAGATATTAAGAAAGAACTACCTCCAATTTTTTTTCTCATACAAAATTGGTTATATTAAAGTTTTAATGAGAGACTTTATTGAGATTACATATCCAAAAACAGTTAAGAGAAGTCTAATATATTTTAGTACTAAATAAAAATATATTCCCTCATGTATTTTAATTTTCCCATTGGGACAGTACAGAAATAAGATTTCAACTATAAATCTCCAAATATTATTATGGGACTCAAATCAATTTGATTTGTGACAGGTGCATTTAAGGAAACACCAGACCAGTTACACGTGAGTTGCTATTGATGTTTCCCAATTAAAGCAGTAAAAGTAGTGAAGAAGAGGATAATCACACAGCATGATAAAAATTATAAAGTCAAAATGATTAAAGTCCTTGAGAAACAGAAGTAGGAAAGTAAGAAACAAATTCACCCCTTTCCCTCAAACAGTGTGTTAAGAAATGACAATGGCCAATTGCAAATTAGAATGATTAAGAGAATAGAAGATCTAAACATGTTAAATAATTCTGGAACAATAAAAGTAAAAAAATACTGGGAAAATAAAAACAAAGAAAATGTCTATTGATATTCATTTCTTTTTGCTCTTATATAATATGAAGATTGAGGTAAAACAAACTAAATAAATCTGTACTTCTCATTTATGGCAGGAAGGAAAACGTCAACACCATCATAAGGTAAGATTTTGTAGGGGTCCACTTTACAAACACTGAGAGTTTCTGTCCAAGGAGATATTACATACTTAGGTCCTTAGATAATATACAGTAGAGATGACTACAGAATACTGTGATTTAAATCATGGTTAAGTGGTGCCTGGGTGGCTCAATCCTGCTGCATGTGCCTTCAGCTCAGGTCATGTTCCCGGAGTCTTGGGATAGAGACCCACACTGGGCTCCCTGCTTGGTGGGAAGCCTGCTTCTCCCCCTCTCACTTCCCTTGCTTGCGTTCCCTCTCTAGCTGTATTTCTCTCTGTCAAATAAATAAATAAACTCTTAAAAAATAATAAATAAATAAATAAATTATGGTTAAAAAACATCATAACACAGTGAAGATTATTTGAGGACATCTTTGAAAAATTGAATTATAGGGTGACACTGAAAGATAGTTCCTTTCTTTTCCTCAAGTCAAGAAAAAATAATTTGCCAGGTGTTATCTGGTTGAAATATCCTTAAAGTAGCTCAAGAAAAGTATCAGACAAATTTGGTGTAAAAATTGAATGTTATTGCTAAGTTGAATTTAGTTATGGATGAATAAGAGAGCGCTCCACTGAGGAACTGTCATTCATGATAAACAGTGGATCCTCAGATAAGCCACAGATGGAGCATAATTGAAAGTATTGCTAGGGACCCCTGGGTGGCTCAGATGTTTAAGTGTCTGCCTTCTGCTCGAATCATGATCTCTGGGTCATGGGATCAAGCCCTGCTTTGGGCTCCTGCTCAGTGTGCATTCTGTTTCTCCCTCACCCTCTGCCTCTCTCCCCTGCTCATTCTCTCTCTTTCTCTGTCTCAAATAAATAAATAAATAAATATCTTCTAAATAAATAAATAAATAAATAAATAAATAAATAAATAAATAAATAAATAAAAGTGCTGCCATACAAGGGTTTTAGTTTTGAAGCTTAAGGACATACTTGTGCTTTCTCCAAAATAGAAGGGAATTTCATGTTTTAAGAAATGATGGATAAGTGGGGAGAACAGAGTAAGAGTTATACACTCGGACAGTATATACACAGTAAAATTACCTAAAAGTGGGGTGAAGAGAATGGAGAGAATGCTTCAGTTTTTTTAAAACTGTTCTTAGCACTTGCAAGCATGTCTTTTTTTCTAGAAAAATGAGGACGTATGCTTGCACAAAACCTGCACGTAATCATTAATAGCAGCTTCTATACACAGATTTTTCATCTGCTTGGGAAATCATTTTTAATTTGTTTTGGTAATCACCAAAAGCTGAAAACAACCCAAATGTATGTCAGTGAATGGTTAAAAGGAGTGTGGTACCTCTCCACTATAGAATACTACTCAGCAATGAAAGGGAATGAACTGCTGATATACAAAGTAACTCAGATGAATTTCCAGAGCGTTATGCCAAGTGAAGAAAAAGGCAACTGTGTATAATCTCATTTATAAAATGTTCCTGAAAAGAAAAATTTATAGTAATGAAGAACAGATTGATGGTTGTCAGAGATTAAGGAGAGGGAGCAGGTGGAAAGTGGGTATGACTATAAAAGTGTAATAGGAGGCGGTACACCTGGGTGGCTCAGTTGTTTAAGCAGCTTACTTTTGATTTTGGCTCAGGTCATGACTTCAGGCTTTTGAGAATGAGTCCTGTGTCCAGCTCTGTACTGGGCATGGAACCTGTTTGGGATTCACTCTCTCCCTCTCCCCTTTGCCCCTTTGCCACTTTCTCTATAAATTAAAAAAAATAAATTAATAAACATAAAAAGGAAAAGGGCAAAAGGAGGGATCCTCATGGTAAAGGAAATGTTCTATGTCTCAATTGTATCAATGTCAATATTCTAGATATGATATAATACCCTTGGGGAAAACCGGGTAAAGGGTATAGTATTTCTTAAAACTACAAGTGACTCTACAGTCATCACAAAATATAAAAATATAGTTTAAAAATGACCTAAAGCTTTCAAGAATGTGAATATTTGGCACATTTTTTAACCATATGTAAACATTCACAATGAAAAGGATATAAGGAACAAAAGATGTGGAGAGATTTGTTTTTAATTCAGATTAGTACTTATATGAAAAGGAAGAAAAAAAATAAATAAAAAGAAGGAAGAGGGAGAAGGTTTTGGAAGGTGTCATGAGATATCTAAGAAACCAGCATGCTATTAAAGATAGGTCCCCAAGAAAAGCATGAAGCCAAGATGAAATATCATTTTGATTTTTTATGTATTGGCTTTAGTACTCTAAAGTAAAAAATTGAGTTGAAGAAACACTTGGGCTTATTATTATTGTCTAATATTTTTAAAGCATTGCTTTACTTTTGGGTCACGTGGATGTCTCAGTCTGTTAAGTGTCTGCCTTGGGCTCGGGTCACGATCCTAGGGTCCTGGATTGAGTCCCACATCTGGCTCCTTGCTCATGGGAAACCTGCTTCTTTCACCACCTGTTGCTCCCCCTGCTTTGTGCTCTCTCTGTTAAATAAAATCTTTAAAAAAAAAAAAAAGACTTAAAAAATAAAATAAGGGGCGCCTGGGTGGCTCAGTCATTAAACGTCTGCCTTTGGCTCAGGTCATGATCCCAGACTCTCGGGATGGGGCCTCACATCGGGCTCCCTGCTTGGCGGAAAGCCTGCTTCTCCCTCTCTCACTCCCCCTGCTGTGTCCCCTCTCTAGCTGTGTCTCTCTCTGTCAAATAAGTAAATAAAATCTTTTTAAAAATAAAAATAAATAAATAAAATAAATTGTTTTACTTTTACTTCTGGTCCGGATTCCTAACCACCATTGCTCTCTCTTTCATGTTTAATATATTTTCTTTGAATACAATATTGATTTGGTTATTTAGCTCTGCACATGTGCAAATACACACACACACCTCCTCAAATATCCTACATACACGCATACACACACACACACACACACACGCACATTCACAAAAAAAATCAATCTGTATACCTAAAGTTTGTATTTTATTTTATTTTTTTAAAGATTTTATTTTATTTTTATTTGAGGCAGTATGTGAGACACAGAGAAAGTGTATACAAGCAGCAGGGAGGGACAGAGAAAGAAGTAATGATTATTTTTCTCTGAGGGCTCACTGAGGACCCAAGTCCTTGCTCCTTAGGGGTCAGAGATTTGGGAGGCTGACATTATCATTTCAGTCCTCCAAAACTGTAGGAAAAGCTTTCAGGGAACAATAACCACAGAGAGCAAACCCAAACAGATTATTCAGTCTGGCCCCTGGTGAGGGCCTTGCAATTCTGCCTCAGGCAAAGACCTTTGAGAACCATTGCAACAAGCCCCTCCCCCAGAAGATCACAAGAACATCCAGCCAAGACAGTTTACGGATCAAGGAGAACTGCAAAACTCCATGAATAGGGAACCCCACTAGGTCAGGGCTCGATCCCAGGACCCCAAGATCATGCCCAAGCCAAAAGCCGATATTCAACCAAGTGAGCGACTAAGGTGTCCCTTAAATTTTTATAAATAATAATTTGATATAAATTAATTTCCTGTTTATTTTTATCTAGAATTTTATTTTTATTTTCTGCTTTTTTTTATATGAACAAATGTTCCTTCCTTCTGATTACTACATAATATCCTGTCAAAACCATAGGTACAGATTACTTCACCACTATCCACGATAAGCAGGTAGGTTAACCTCAATGTTTTGCTAATGGATATGATATGGCAATAAACATTCCGATGTTTGTCTTTTTATTCCTCTTTATAAGATTTCTCTAGAAGTGATTATATATTTCCATATTTTCAAAAATATGCTTTCGTAGCAGCGCCTGCCTGGGTGGCTTAGTCATTAAGCATCTGCCTTCAACTCAGGTCAAGATTCCAGAGTCCTGAGATGGAGCCCCTGCATCCTGCATTGTTTTCCAGCTCAGTGGGAAGCCTGCTTCTCCCTTTCTCACTCCCCTGCTTATGTTCCCTCTTTAGCTGTGTTTCTGTCAAATAAATAAATAAAATAATTAAAAAATATATGGCTTCACATACAAAGCTAAAGAATTACTACTGAAAGATGTGGATTTTGATAGAGATTATCTACACATTGCATTGAATGTGTAGATTGCTCTGGGCAGCGTAGACATTTTAACAATTTTTATTCTTCCAATCCATGAGCATGGAATGGTTTTCCACCTCTTTGTGTATTCCTCAATTTCTTTCATAAATATTCTGTAGTTTCTAGAGTACAGATTCTTTACCTCTTTGGTTAGGTTTATTCCTAGGTATCTTACAGTTTTTGGTGTAATTGTAAATGGGATTGATTCCTTAATTTCTCTTTCTCGGTCACATGGTTAGTGGGTTAGTGTATAGAAATGCAACTGATTTCTGTGCATTGATTTTTTATCCTGTCACATTGCTGAATTCCTGTATGAGTTCCAGCAATTTTGGGGTGGAGTCTTTTGGGTTTTCCACATAAAGTATCATGTCTTTTGTGGAAAGGAAGGTGGGTGGGGGTATGGGGTAACTGGGTGATAGGCAGTAAAGAGGGCACATGTGTGATGAGCACTGGGTGTTATATGCAGTCATATGATATAATATAATGAGTCATTGAACTCTATATAAAAAACTAATGATGTACTATATTTCAGCTAATTGAATTTAAATTTTTTTAAAAATGTGAATTTTAAAAAAGGTAATATAGCATGAAAGCAAAATGAATAAGAAAAATCTTAGTGTGACTAAAGAGAAAGTGATGAGAAAATAGTAAGATAATGAAACAAATTAGTATTTTTCTATGATCATTTTACAAAGGGTAATAAGAATAAAGAGAAGGTAGTAACTTTCATATAAAATCATAGAGGTTAAAGAAAAATATAAGGAAACAAATGTTTAAAGATACATATTTTATGTATAAATATGAAATAGGCGGGGCGCCTGGGTGGCTCAGTTGGTTAAGCAACTGCCTTCTGCTCAGGTTATGATCCTGGAGACCCGGGATCCAGCCCCGCATCGGGCTCCCTGCTCGGCGGGAAGCCTGCTTCCCCCTCTCTCACTCCCCCTGCTTGTGTTCCCCCTCTGGCTGTGTGTCTCTCTGTCAAATAAATAAATCTTAAAAAAAAAAAAAAAAAGAAAAGAAATAGGCATTAAAATGTATGATGAAATGTGAGTTAAAAAAACTGCATTGAAAATTTTAAGTGTATTGAAAAACTAAGCCAAATAGAGTCATAAAAATAAATTATTATTAAAGCAAGAACTTCTCAAGTTAAATCTAAAACCAAGAAATGACTTTTCTTGAAAGGATTCTAGGAGGAAATAAATAATAAATCATTTTGCATTAGCAATTGTGGAAGATTGTATTTCTATTTGGATACAGGTATGATGTTCTAAAATTTAGGACGGTGGTAACACTTTGGATTACTTAGGTAAAGTGTGATTTTTTTTTATTTTATTTTATTTATTAATTTGACAGAGAGACAGCCAAAGAGAGAACACAGCAGGGGGAGTGGGAAAGGGAAAGCAGGCTTCACATGGAGCAGGGACCCTGATGCAGGGCTTGATCCCAGGGCCCTGGATCATGACCTGTGTCAAAGGCAGATGCTTGATGACTGAGCCATCCAGGCGTCTAGTGTGATGTTTTTAAAAATCTAAAATTTGGAATGAATGCTGAAAACAAGTAAAACATGTTAAAATAAACACTAGCATAAGAAAAATCCCACTACATTAAAATAAAACAATTGAGAAACAGTAAAAAAAACTTAGAATATTTTTAAAATGATATGCCCTCTCTGACAAATTGATTATGGATTTCATGGGAATTCAATCAGCAATAAAACAAATACATTCATTTTTTTTTAAAGAATTTATTTATTTATTTGACAGAGAGAAACACAGCCAGAGAGGGAACACAAGCAGGGGACTGAGAGAGGGAGAAGCAGGCCTCCCACCAAGCAGGGAGCCCGATGTGGGACTCGATCCTGGGTCTCCGGGATCATGACCCGAGCCGAAGGCAGTCGCTCAACCAACCGAGCCACCCAGGCGCCCCCAAATACATTCATTTTATAATAAAGTTTGTGAAGAAAACATATAATTGTCAAATAAAAAATATAAAGAAATCATAAATATAAATTTGAGATATGTATCTTCATAAATGAATATTTTTCAAATATTAAAAATATTTCATAGCTAAGCAATCTTGTTTATGACAATTAATACATACTATAATTAAACAGACCAAGAGACAAATAGCAAAGTGGTTTAAAATAAAATGACATCTAATTGGATATAGATGAATAATAAATGTGCTAACTATGTCTTTCATGTGATTTATAAATATTTTTATTTAAAACAGTTATGTGACCAGGTGAAGTAAAAATAAAACACTATTAAAACCATATATGTATAAAATTTAAGATATTTTATTGAAAAAGTCTTACACACAAATGTGTAGAAATCAGTTGAACAAACATTATTTTTATGCCCACTTAACATTTTTTTCACTTTTAAATTAAGTGAGTTTAAGATACTGGAAACTAGTGATTTTTAATTCATGAAAAAATAAAAACTAGCATGGACCTATCACTTTATTTTTATGTTTTCTCATAGAAAATCATCAATTTAAAATTGTACCTTTGCTAGCTGTATGTCACCAGTTAGTTAGCCTGAAATTTCACCCTATTTTCTATCACTCTGGTAACAATGCTACTTAAAATAACCTTAAATTTAATCTCGGCTGAATCATGAAAGCAAAGCAAACCTTGGGATACTTCTATTATCCCAAGTGCTAGTTATGTGTTAACTGAGATGGGTAAAAATTGATTTCCTGTCAAGCCTAAATTTTTTTAAAGATTTTATTTATTTATTTGTAAGAGAGTGCAAGCATGAGGGAGCAGCAGGCAGAGGGAGTAGCAGGCTCCCCGCTGAGCAAGGAATGAGATGTAGGACTAGATCCCAGGACTTCAGTATCATGACCTGAACTGAAGGCAGTGGCTTAACCACCTGAGTTACCTAGGCATCCCATAACAAGACTGAATTTGACATGACTTTTCTAAGTGACAATATAGGAAATGGTCAAAATTGTATTGATCTCTTTGAAAAATGTTCTGGGATCATAAATGACTTTCTCCTAAAAGTTGTAGACATTAATGATTTTACTCCTATAGTTCATTAAAAATTTCAGAATATCTATATTAGGTAAATTTATCAGAATATTGCTGTTGCATATATCAAAATATTTAACAGAATGATATTCTGTTACTCTTCAAAACAGAATTGTCATTAAATCAGAGAACTATAAATCTTAATGTAGGAAATTTTTTTAAGAAGTACAAAGCATCAAAAATGCTCTATATCACTTATAATTGCTAAATCACAAATATGACAACTCTTTCATTTATTCCAGTGTATGTGTTTAAAACCTCCTTTGAAATTCTGCACTTTATTCACATAAGTGGATATTTTTTTCTATTGCAAAATTGATCCTGAAAATTCATCCATTTTGGTTAAACCTAGCTATGCACAAGGAAGTTTAACATTTTTAAATGGTCCACAGTGTTTCCACATGACACCTCTTTATACCTACTCCCCAGATTGGCTTGAAGCCAATGATGACTCATGTAGAAATTTTTTTTTTTCTGGATAATTCTCAAAGGTCATTTTACTTCCAGAGCCTCCTATTGGGGTAGCTGAGACCTTCACTGGAATTTCATTTTCTCTTTTTGCCTAATTTTGATCTTTTTTTTTTTTAATATAACTTCCAAGGGGTTGTGCCAAGAGAAAGATGGAGATCAGGCTCCAGACTGAATGATAAGTATCCAAGTTCAAAGACAATTTCTGGTTAGTAAAGACTCCAGACATGAGATGGTAATTACTGACCTGATATGCCTAGAAATCTTGATTCTAGAGATTCCCCTGTAATTATGAGTCTGTGCAACTGACTCATTCCTTCATTTTGAGGCTAGTTCTTCCGATTATTTTTGAAAATTACTCCTGCAAGGCAACATGCACTCCCAGGAGTATCACATATTCTCCCATTGTTGGCAAAGTTCAAGAGATTTATTTGATCAAGCTTGAAAATCATAGGGTGCCTGGGTGGCTCAGGGGGTTAAAGCCTCTGCCTTCTGCTCAGGTCATGATCTCAGGGTCCTGGGATTGAGGCCCACATCAGGCTCTCTACTCAGCAGGAAGCCTGTTTCCTCTTCTCTCTCTGCCTGCCTCTCTGCCTTCTTGTGATCTCTCTCTTTCTCTCTGTCAAATAAATAAATAAAATCTTAAAAAAAAAAGGAAACACATCATCTCCTTTAAAAAAAAAAGAAAATTATATTATTCAAGCATGCTGTATATGTAAATGTTTTTTAAAGATTTATTTATTTATTTTAGAGAGAACACACGTGAGAGAGAGAGAGAGCATGGTGCCGAGGGGCAAAGGGAGAGGAAGAGAAAAAATTTCAAGCTGATCGGGGGCACCTGCATGGCTCAGTCCTTAAGCATCTGCCTTTGGCTCAAATCATAATCCCAGAGTTTCAGGATTGAGCCTTGCATCCGGCTTCTGGTTCCCAGGGAAGCCTGCTTCTCCCTCTCTCATTCCCCCTGCTTGTGTTTCCCTTTCTAGCTGTGTTTCTCTCTGTCAAATAAATAAATAAAATCTTAAAAACTTCCCATGGAGCAGAGACCTGGGCTCAATCCTGTGACCTTGAGATCATCACCTGAGGTGAAATCAAGAGTGGTTGCTTAACTGATTGAGCCACCCAGACACCTCACTTAAATATTTTTCTACTGCAGAGTTAATTTTTAAATTTTGTTTTATTCTATTATCTTGCATTTGCCATTTATCACCTTTTAATTTTACATATTTTGATTCTATGAATTTTGATGTGTGTTTTTCTTTACAAATGATTCTTGTTTTTTTTTTTTAAGATATTATATATTTATTTGACAGAGAGATGACAAGTAGGCAGAGAGGCAGGCAGAGAGAGAGGAGGAATCAGGCTCCCTGCTGAGCAGAGACACTGAGGTCCTGAGTTCCCAGGACCCTGAGATCATGATCTGAGCTGAAAGCAGAGGCTTTAACCCACTGAGCCACCCAGACACGCACAAGTGGTTCTTATTAAATTGTACATTTAATCAATATGAAATATTGTCATTGATGCTATTGTAAGATCTTTAATTTTAACTCTATTTTGGCTGATATTAGTATTGATTCACCTGTTTTCTTGATAGTCTCATTTGCTTGATGTGTCATTTTCCATTCGTTAATTTTCAACTCTTCTTTTTCTTTATAGGTGTCCCTAAACTAACAGAAAGTGATATATATATATATATATATATATATATATATATATATATATATATATGAGAGATATGCCATGCCAGCAGGGAAGGACAGTGGGACAGAAAAAATCCCAAACAGGGGCTTGCTCTCACAGCCGTGAGATCATGACCTGAGCCAAAATTAAGGAACACTTAACGGACTGAGCTGCCCAGGTGCCCCTCAATTTCCTCTGCTTTTTAATGGAGAATTTAAGCAGTTTATATACTTTACACTTTTTTTTAATTTATGATAGTCCTTTTTTTGTTTTATTTCCAAAGTGATCTACAAACTTCTTTCAAGTATCCATCTCATTTTCTAACATTCCAGAATTTATGCATGCTAGCACAACATTCCACTGCAAACTCAGAAAAATTTATTGCACAGAAATACATCTGAATTTGACAAGAAGTGTACTATATTTTTCTTTTCTATGCCCTGAAATTCTAGCTTTAGGGTTATCTGGATATTTTTTCCATATCCTTGTTCATTGTTAAAGTTATGCAAAAATACTTGTGTCAGATTACACTTTACAAGATTCCTTTCTCACCACTTACTATGAATTGAATTGTGTCTACCCAAAAAACTGATGTATTTAAGTCTTAAGCCTCAGAACCTTGGAATGTTACCTCTTTTGAAAATGGGGTCATTGGATATATAATAATTTGAGGTCATAAAATAGCAGGTGGGGGCCCTGATTCAGTATGACTTGTATTCTTATAAAAAGGGGAAATTTTAAGCAGACATGCACATGGGGAGAACCTGGTGTGAAAATAAAGAAAGAAATCGAGGCGATACTTCTATAAGCCAACCAACATCAAAAATTTCTAGCAAACCACCAGAAGCTAAGAAAGAGGCATGGAACAGATTGTTCCTAATAGTCCTCAGAAGGAACCATCTCACATTTTTAGCTTCTATAATTCTGAGGACAGTAAATTTCTATTATTTATGCCCCGAGTCTATGGTATTTTGTTATGGGAACCCAAATAAACTAGTTTACTACTATATTTAAAGTATTCTTCATCTTTCCTCTCTGCTTCTCTTTAGCCCACGTAATTATTTGTCACACATTTTTGTGCCCACTTTCCACTTTCATATCTTACTTTGACTATCAAGATTGCCAAAAGAATCTTAATGATAAATGAGCCCCTTACCATCACCCTCATCTTACTCTAATTTGTCTTCAACATTGCTTCCACTTTCCAGACTCACACTTATCTAGAACATTTTCCTCTATTCAGACTTACAGGTCAGGCTTTTATTTCAGTTTTCCACAGCTGATACAATTTCATTTCTTGGAGTCTTCTGAATTGATTCTAGATCATTAGTGACTGATGATCTGTACTCTCCTCGATTTAGCTAATATCAGATAAAGTTCAGTTTTTGAGTTGCGTAATGCATGCAGGTCATATCTTGCAGCATGTGCTGCTCTGCTTGTTTTTTCTCCAAAAGTATTTCTAAAGCTTTGTCAAAGGCAATTGAGGATATTTGAAGATACTTAAATCTTTTCTTTTTGCAGCTGTATGCTTTGAGAGATATGTTTTTGATGGACATATAGAAGTATAAATCTGATGGCACGCTAGGTGAGTACTAGTTTCTGACTCTAAAAATATTTGTAGTTTTGGGCGCCTGAGTGGCTCAGTGGATTAAAGCCTCTACCTTCAGCTCAGATCATGATCTCAGGGTTCTGGGATTGAGGCCCGTATCGGGCTCTCTGCTTGGCAAGAAGTCTGCTTCCTCCTCTCTCTGCCTGCCTCTCTGCCTTGTGATATCTCTCTCTCTCTCTCTCTCTCTCTCTCTCTCTCTCTCTGTCAAATAAATAAATAAAATAAAAAAAAATGTTTGTAGTTTTACAATTTAGAGATATACAGTTGACCCTTGAACAACAGGGGTTTGAGCTGCACAGGTCCACTATATGCAGAATTCTTACAGTATAGTAATATAAATGTATTTTCTTTTCTTCATAATTTTCTTAATAACATTTTCTCTTCTCTAGCCTATTTTACTATAGGAATACAGTATATAATACACATAACATTCAAAATATGCATTAATTTGTTATGTTATTGCTTTTGGTCAACAGTGGGGTCTTAGTTAAGTTTTGGGAAAGTCAAGATTATACTTGGATTTTTGACCGTACAGACGGGTTGATGCCCCAACCCCTGAGTTGCTCAAGTATCAACTGTAATTGGATGCTGGCTGAGATTATCAGTAAGATGCTTTGACTATATCTTTTGGAACTGTCCACCTTTCCACCTTTTTTTCTTTTCTTTCCTTTTTTTTTTTTTTTCTCCTGGGGATGGGTAGGGTTATTTTAATAAGGTGAGTATAACTATCAGTCCAGAGACATGCTTCTCAAGCCAGATAAATTAATAATTTAGTGATAGAAAACTTAGGTACATGGTCATTTTTAAGACAGAGCTTAAACTGCCAAGGATTTATTTTATTATTATCAGTATTATTTTTGCATTCATTGTCAATTTAAAGTGGTGAGAGTATATCAGGCATGTTTAGTTTCTTGACATGATAATATTCAAGGACAATTTTTAGTACTATTTAATTGATCCGTGTTCATAAAACAAAGTCAATCATGTTGAATACATAACTTGTCTTTTGAGGTTTTAATTTTACACTGAGTTTTGTATATCAGGGTAAAGGTGCTAAAGGTATAAAAAAGAAAAACACAAACAAAAATTCCAGTGTTTTTCCTTAATATAAAGTTCTATTTTAGATATTAGAATGTAAATTAACTGTTTTATAATAATTATTACTCACATCTTAAAATGTTTTTTCAAAGAAAAGATTTATTATATTAGACATGTCAGCTAAAAGTTTAATATAAGGTTATATTTTTTTACCCTGTTATATTTTAAATACAGTTTTAGCACTTCACGATGTTCCTAATTGCATAAAGTACATATTCCAGCATATATCCCTTTAGGGGGATTTTGTTAGCCAAGGCAAATTGGTGAGAGACATGATGATGTAGATAAATGGTAATGACAGATACATTTTTTAAGAATTAATTCATGTGAAAAAGAGACTTAAATAAGACTCTTGGGAATGGTGAGCATTATGTAGAAGTCATCTTTCTTAGTTTCTTTTTCCATAAATTTTATAGAGCTAGGTATCATTTCTTCAATAACCAGTCTGTAGTTGATTTCCAGCTTAAGGAAAACACCTAAACCTCTATCAGAACTACAATGCTACCTATAGTTTTAGTTGGTGGAACTTATTGGGTCAATTTTAATCTGTATTTATTTTCTATTAGATCTTTTAAAAAATAAAAGATTATCTCTTTTTTCCCTTTTGAATAAAATGACTTAGCTCTTTTTGTGTATGTTTTGTGGATGTGCGTGTTTATGTGAATGAATGCTAACAATATAACTTAAGTGAGAGAGCATGCATCATTGTATGTCATATTTTTCATATCATTGCAAACTGTACATTCTTGAATTGAAAAATATCTTCCAGTTCATTAGCAAATGGTAAACTGAAATTTACGTGTAATACATTTTTTACATGGTCAGAATGTTTTGAGTTAAACATGCAATAAGTCAGAGATAATGTTTTACTCTTCACTGAGTGAGACTTGGCCATATCAATAGTTCAATGATAGGCATTAGCTTTGTCTAAGTGGATTCTATCAGTTGGACCAATCATTAAGCTCAAATCTCTCCTGAATTAATCTAAAATAAGTTCCTACTAGGTGCCTGGGTGGCTCAATCAGTTAAGCCTCTACCTTTGACTCAGGTCATGATCTCAGGGTCCTGGGATTGAGGCCCACATTGGGCTCTCTGCTCAGCAGGGAGCCTGCTTCCTCCTCTCTCTCTGCCTGCCTCTCTGCCTACTTGTGATAGCTCTCTGTCAAATAAATAAATAAAATCTTTAAAATAAAATAAAAAGTTCCTACTTCAAATATGGGTTTTTCAGAGAATCACTGACGATTTTCTTCACTGGGTGTACATTCCTTGTGGAATGAAAGTACTTACTAAAATTCTAAGCCCTTTCTAGCCATGGTAACTGGCTGCTGTGATTGGCATATCTTTCCATGTGATGTACTGAAATTAACTTCCCTTTAACTTTAGAATAAAAGACTTAGTAACAACTCATTGTAACAAAATCTAGCCAAGAATTTACAATCCATTTTACCTTAGAGAAGCATCTCTCCTGTGTGAAAATAAGATGCCCTGGGGCTAGGGTGGGAAAGCAGAGGGGTTGGGTGGTAGTAATAGCTATTGATTTCTTCTTTCTCTGAACGTAATCTAATTTTTTTTGATGTACCTGATTCTAAGGACCACATGTATATATACCATAACCAGAAAAATAAAATTTGCATAAACTTGTTCACACTACTTTTAAAACCTAGATAGACCTGTATATAAATCTTTGTATACTCCCTAAAACAGCGAGAAGCACGTAGTAGTCTTGTAATGCATGTTCAGTGAGCTAAGTGTAGAAGGCAACCCAGGAGAGTTTTAATTCCTTTTCTGCCCAGTTCTGCAATGTCACCTATGATCTACATGCAAATGATATCTAAATTTCTTCGGAACTCAGAAACACCACATGTCAGTGAGAAGGGGTGTTTAAAAGATGGCACATGGAATCTAGAGCTAGAAAAGAAGAGTGAGGAGAGAAAAAAATGAACATACACAAGTTAGTTGTATGAATTGTATTAAGGTTTTGCTGAAGTCAAAGGATAATTGTTTTGCTAGTGGGTAAAAAACCTAAAAGGCTAGAACACTACGTTGGAGAGTAGAGATCTCAAGTTCCAGAGTAGGTATCCAAACTCATACATGAACAAGGGAGTTTATAAGGACCTCCATTGTAGAAGGTCCCTGAAGCTCAGGAACACAAAAATTAAGGGGCTTTGATATTAGATAGATTGTCTATTCTCTTACTTAAGTCATTCTACATGACAGTAAATCATGGGATGCGAAAGAAAGATCAGGTTAAGTTCCAAACATTTCACTAAAGGCAGGAAATTCTGAAAGAAATGGTCAATAACAGTAAGGAAACCTAGTGATACAAACAAAATTGTATCTCTCTCAAGGAAGTGGTATTCATTTCAGGAAGATAGAGTAATAATGGTCTGATATTTTCAGTGAAGAGGAAGAGGAAATCATCTCCTGACTCTGATGTGTGTGAGACACTGGGAAATAGCCCTCCTCATCTTGAGAATATTGCAGGGGAAGGAAAGTCCAGAGTGATGGGCCTTATTTCAGTTAAAGTATGCACTCGGAAAGAACACTCATAGAGGAATGAGGGGAAAGAAGAGTTTTATACTTACACAGCATAAAATCAAAAGATGAAACTCCATGATTTGGGGAGAAAAAGGAAGAGTGTTAGATAAAAGAAGAAACACAAAACAGAATAGGGATAAAAGTACAAAGGATGATTTAGAAGAGTGGTATATAGTAGATTAAAATAGGAAACTAGGGGCGCCTGGGTGGCTCAGTTGGTTAAGCGACTGCCTTAGGCTCAGGTCATGATTCTGGAGACCCGGGATCGAGTCCCACATCGGGCTCCCTGCTCAGCAGGAAGCCTGCTTTTCCCCCTCTCTCTCCCCCTGCTTGTGTTCCCTCTCTGGCTATGTTTCTCTCTGTCAAATAAATAAAATCTTTAAAAAAAATAAAATAAAATAGGAAACTAAAGCATGGTGGCTTAGAGTCACTTTTTCTTTCAGGATGCTGGGTATTTTCTGCTTTGTACCATGTAAAATAAGGCCTGTAGGGGTGAGCTTATATTGTGGGATTAGGTGGTCCTTTCCACTCTCTCTGCTGTGATGGGGATCAGGCACTGATGATGACAGGCAGATGCAAGAGATTGGCACTAAATTCTCTGAGATTTGAACACAAAACTTGGGGTTTGGAGAGCAAGCAAGGAGGATCAGTGGTGTCTGAAACATCCAAAAGGAATGGCAGAGCATGGTAAACTTTTTGAGAGAAGTACATAGAGTCTAATAGTTTGTTTAATGATTTAAAGTTTAATGGTTTAATATAAAAGTGAATTTGGTTTTACAGCAAGACTCAACACAAATGTTCTACATAGAAGCCTACTAATTTGAATTTGCATACAAAGGACCCTAAACCTTATTTAATGATTCTTATCCAGTAGATCAGGGGTGCAACTCATGATATTGCTACTGGTTCCTGGTCCACACTTTGAATAACAAAAGTCTATATCCTTGTGAAGAACAGGTGTGATTTCCAGAGAACACAGTCAGAGATAACCAAATTTGAGAATACTTTAATTTGGGGGAGTCTCACTGTCATATTACTACAAAGAATTAAGTAGAAAAGGAGATCAATGCCATCATCCGGAAGTCGAGGGGATTACACCGCTGAGAATTTCCATTAATTTTTCAGGGGAAGGAGGACAGGTTTGGCTAGAAGATAAGGGTATTTTGAGTGGAGCTATAGATTATGCTTTATAGATTAAGGTCAAGAACCTTAAAAGAGCTGTAAGAATACTGAAACTTTGATTTTCCCAATCATTATCAACTAGATTTGCAATATAACTTATAAATACAATTTGGGAATTTTTCTTCATTCTTTCTGTTTTTTTCAAAATAACTTGTCCATTGATCTTAAACTGCTATGGAATTCAAACGTGTTTATTTTATAAACACTTATAAATCCTTAGATAAAGATTTCCTTCTGATTATATCCTCTATTTTAATTAAAACATATCAAAATTTTTCCTTTCTTATAATATTATTGTTTTTTTCCTAAGTTTTATACCAAAATTTGAATTATTCTCATTTACTTTTCTTGAAATTCTTATATTTGGTATTTGTTTTTTTATTTTATTTTTAATTTTTTAAAAAATATTTTATTTATTTATTTGACAGAGAGAAACACAGCCAGAGACGGAACACAAGCAGGGGGAGTGAGAGAGGGAGAAGTAGGCTTCCTGCTGAGCAGGGAGCCCGATGCAGGGCTCGATCCTGGGGCTCAATCCCGGGGCTCCAGGATCACGACCTGATCCAAAAGCAGTCGCTTAACAACTGAGCCACCCAGGCACCCCTTCTGTTTGGTATTTAATGTACTTTATATTTCTTTGAAAATAGTTTGTACACTTTCTATATTGAGCAGGACTTCTCAACTTCGATTGCACATCAGATTATTTGAGGGGATGTAGAAGTAGGAAACTAAATGGATTGATGCCCTCCTCCCTTCCCAGACCTATTTTAATTGATAGACTCAGTGCTGGGAGGTATTAAAATCTCCTTCAATGGTTTTGATATGAAGTTTGAGATCAGGACCATGCAAATGCATATATTATGGAGGTTTACTGTGTACTCCCTCCTCCTCTACACACTGTATATGAACTACAGATTCATCTCTGCAGGGCTTTAGTAAAGAAGTGGCTGCACATAACACAGCATTCGGTAAGGCTTCTCATGAATGGGAAACTCTGTACAAAAGGCAATCAGCAACAGCATTGAGAGCTTTAGGTGTTCGATAACTTTCATAAAATCCTTTTGGAGGAAGTATGTAATAGCTTAGTCGCTTGGTCCAAATAACTTGAATGCTAAATCACAGACAGCTGTGTCCATATCTTCCTCATTGTTTCATTCATGAATAAATACACACAGTAATAAACTACTGTAAATAAAATTAATCACATATGCTTATGCACATAATAGGAGCCTGCTGAATGTCGGCCGTTTTGAATTCGTGGATGTGTTGATACAGTCTTTGTGTGTAAACATTCACAGATGGGCACATTTTCTCTATTAAAAACACCTGCAAAGGTTCCTGGAAAAGTTTCAGAGAAACCTTCAATCGTTTCAAAATTTATTTTACACCACCTGGTGATTGATGGCTTTTATAGAGTTTTCCTTAGGAAACCAAGCGCTAGAACATGATGAGGAGTTCACTAGTGCCAGCAGAGGAACCAGGAAAGCTGAATATTGCTGTTTCTGTTTTTCCTTCATTCCTTTACGTATTCATTTCTTCCTTTCTTCACTTTGTCCTTTATGACTTATGACATAGAAGAAAGAACTCTGCAAACAAGTGAACAAAGTACAAATGATTGTGCCCAAATTATAATTACATCCATATCACCCATCCTGATGAACAGAATTAAGTGATGGAGAAAGCTGAACAATTACTTTCACCGTCTCCCGGTATTGATCACTTTAAACTCAATCTTCTCTTTCTCCAGGCTCAGCATCATTCTTACTTAGGTTTTCAGGTATTTTCATTCCTGAATTAGTTTTTTTGTTTTTTTGTTTTTTTGTTTTTAAAGAAGAAAAGGAACTCCTTCACACTTACTTCCATTTAATATTTCTTCATTTTACCTATAGTTAATCCCTCAGTACAGCACTGTTTTACTCCGGCCCTGTATTGTGTCCTTAAATTTACTCTTGACTCATGTACAGATTTTGAAGACAAATTATATTTACCTCTGTACAGAAAGGAAGCCCCAAGAAGTTCTAAACTTCCAAAGTTGCTATGACAATTGCCAAATGAAAAAATAAAATTAGCCTGGCAGCACATAATACATAACAAAAGGCATAATAAACCCTTTCGTCAAGTGCTTTTTAAAATCATTTAATAGGTAAAGCTATACTTGTGCTATGCTGGAACAAAACCATATTTGTTTAAAAATGTGTTCTCATTTTTCTTCCCTCTTTCTCTTTCTTTGAAATTGGCAAAACAAAGAACAGACAAAATATGAGTGTGGTGTCTGTATTTTATTTAATCTATTTGGCAGTCTAGTATCTTAATACACACCTTGAATATATTAATACACACACTTGAATATATGTCAACTTAAGAGAGATAATGGCACATCCCTAAATCTCTGGAGTCTGTATTATTGAAGGGAGCATGGGATGTATGAATAAATATTATTGAAAGGTAAGGTGTTGAATTTCATTCTTCTTTGATGGAGACAAATTGTAGTTTGTTCTCCAGCAAGGTAAATAAAAGGACAAATGAAAGTTTTTATTATATGTTCAGCATAAAGCTTTGAGCTATTAGACATCAATTACATTACCAATTTGAATATTGGTAAAGTGAATTGTGATCCTCAAAATAAACAATAAAAATATGTTATTAATTATTATAGCTCTAATCATAGTACAAATGGTCATAATGAAATAAATGTTTAAAAGCTAGACTAAGATTAGCATTACCAGCAGAAGAACCTTCTTTGAGTTAGGAAATAGCATATTCATTCTCAATAATGGGTAAAGATATTGTTATTCAAATAAAGATATTGTTCAAATGACAACTATCTTTTAAGCTTTTTTCTCAAATGTCTTTATTTTTTATTTTTTTAATTTTTTTAAAGATTTTATTTATTTATTTATTTGACAGAGAGAGAGATCACAAGTAGGAGGCAGGCAGAGGGAGAGGAGGAGCAGGCTCCCTGCAGAGCAGAGAGCCCAATGCGGGCCTGGATTCCAGGACCCTGAGATCACCACCTGAGCAGAAGGCAGAGGCCTTAACACACTGAGCCACCAGGCGCCCTCAAATGTCTTTATTAATTTCATCAACTAAGTATCCACTTAAGTGTCATGCTACCTAGTTTTAGTTTGTAAACTTAAACATGTAAGGACATCACATGTAAGGACCTGTATTGTCTTTTATTTCTACACACGAATCAAATCTCATGGAAATATATTAAATTAACAAAGAGGTAAGCCTAGTTAAAATTTAACTCAATTGCTACTTTTCACAAGGTGACAAACTAAATGAATACAAACCACAAGAGCTTCTAGAACATACTTTCTGAAGAAAGAAGGGAGAAAAAGAAGAAAATGTACTCTGACATAGAGCAATAATATTAATAACTATGGCATTATTCCCAGTGCTCTCTATATTTTAATCCTAAGCAACAACCCTATGGAGTTAGTATACTATACAGCTTTCATTTTTATAATGAGGACACTGAGCCACAGAGATAGTAGTTCTTTGTCCTAAATTGTACAGGTAACAAAGCTGTCAGAACAGGGCTCAGTTCCTGGCAATCTGTGGCTGGATCCGGTGCATTCTTCCAGGAGGATAGAGATATCTCAAAATAAAGTAATGAGCCATTTGCAGATGCAACCCATTTGGGATTTATAATTTTGTTGCTGAGGGAATTAGAGTATTCCAGAAGTCCTCATAATGAAATTGAGATGTTTTACAGGTAAGTAACTAAGGTAGAAAATATAGAATTTAATTGTTAGATTCCAGTGACTATGAGCTCAGTCATTTGGGTTCCAACCACATTTATATAACTTACTAGAGATATGGCTTTGATAAAAGTAATGAATTTTTGAAACCTGAATTTCTTCACATTTATTATTAAAATATTAATGTTTATATATTATATTCTGTAATAAAGTATATATGGTATAGTAAATGTATATAATATGACATATGTATATTTATATATGTGTGTATAATATTTATAGGATATAGGTATTACATATGTATATGTGTATGTATATTCTTTATGTGTGTACGTATATATGATCTGTTATAACTACAGGAAGGAAACTAGGACTGCACATCCAGAGTCAAATGAGCTAATTTCGTCCCACTACTAAGTTAACTTTTAACCAATAATTCTAACATTTTATAGAAGAGTTTTAAATCAGATTAATGCCTACATAATCAGAATGTTTAGTCAGAGCAAGATTTATATGGATGGACACAAAATATACAATCACTGGGAGACTCAGAAAACAAAAGAAAGAAAATTATCTTGAAAATGTCCCTGTTAAAATACTAACTTAATGAAAAAGAGAGATACAGTATTCTGCAACTTTTACCTCATCACACATCTGAATTAGTTTCTTGATTTTAGAATCCAAGACATGAACCAACCAACCTTTACTGAGGAAAGGGAAATTAAAGTTCAAAATATTGTGTCTATAACATGGTTACAGAAAAAAAAAATGGAATTCCAATAGTTTATGGATAATACTGGAGAAAGACCCATTAAGATGATGAAGTGTGTATGGAAAGAACAGGAATATGGATTATAATTTTTGCTTGAATTTGTGTTTAAAAAATGGTTTTCAAAAAAATTCTGCTATAAAATTTGAGAAAATCTTTCTTTTGAGTTTCAGATAAACACTAGTCATTGGATGTGAGGCTTGGTGTAAAACACCAAATCCTTCTTTATTGTATTTTCATTTATTGAAAAACTCAGGTCATAATGTTTTCCAAGTAAAATTTTTAAAAGTTTGAAGGACAGGAAAATCATCACAAGCACAATCTTCACATTACTAAGTAGTATTGGATATCTTCATTTTGGGTTGCAAAGATCCCTACTTGATAGTTACCTCTGATGATCTTTAAAGTTAAAATACATTGATCTTATTTGTGAATTGTTCATCTTCCAGTGCCAAGAGATTAAAAATAATAAGGGAAATATCAAAATTAACATTTCATGGTGATATTTAAAATACTTAAATATGTGAGTGTAACTGACTCAATTATTTTAAATACCAAGCACAGTTTTCCTCTCATAGAAAAGTGAGTTTATTTTTAGAAATGTAGAATTTCCTGCTATACACGTGCAAAACTATGCTAAAGAACTTAAGCAACCCAGTGAAGGATTTACTTTGTTGAGATTTTTATTTTTTTAAGGTACACAATATATATATAAGCCAATACCATAGAAGGTAAAGGAAAATTGACAATTTACACTAATAGTACGCTTGGTGCTAATTAAAATTCTGTCATTTTTTTTTTCAATTTAGAAAAAATTCCCATCATATTTAATCTTATAAAAATAAACAACTGGTTTAAAGAGACTGAAATTTTAGTTTTCATGTGGTTTTGATAATAATGATGTGTGTAGAGCAGAGCTCAGCTATATTGTCCCAACACTTGAAAAAGTTCTTTTAACATATCCTCTTTTTATCGTCTTTCTGCCACTTAGTTATAGTCAATAGGAAATGGTGTGTGAGTTTGTAAATAAACCATGATCTTTTTGGAGATCTTTTTGAAAGTTAGAAAATAGAAAAATTATTCCTTGGTCTAATTTGCAGTTTCTATTTTCTTCTGCAATACAGGTAAACATTAAACTGTAACTTTGTGCATGTGTAAATATGCCATACTTGCTGGTTAGTGTTCAGTTACATTCTCCTATTCCATTTGTAACAAAACAGTTCCATAATCAGAATGGATAGCCATCCCTCCTCCAAGAACTCTAGATGTTTTGGGGGCACCTGGGTAGCCCCATCAGTTAAGCATCTGCCTTTTGTTCAGATCATGATCTCTGGGTCCAGGCATCAATCCCCACATAGGGGCTCCCCACTGAGCAAGGAGTCTGTTTCCCCTCTCTGTCTCTACCCCTCCCCCTGTTGTGCTCATGCTCTCTCTCTCTCAAAGAAATAAATCAAATCTTAAAAAAAAAAAAAAAGACACCCCCCCCCCAGTGTTTTTTAGTAAGTGGGCACCATCATTCTCTGGAAGTTCATGAGAAGCATGATTTTCTTCATCTAAGTATCTCATCCCTTATCCAGAGTGATTGGCTAACAGGGTAATAGGCAATAAGCCTACTTTTTTTTTTTTTTGAATGAGACATGAGGGGAAATTTACTGTGGTTCCTGGGAAAAAATATTCATTGATATGTTATAGAATCTACATGGCAAGGCACAGCATGAGAAACTGCTGTCAGTCATTTTGCCACTGTAAGCAAAGCAAACCTTAGAATATAGAACATATATTACAAGATGATAAGTTACAGGAGAGTCTATCTTTTTTGATATTGTCAAATCTAGGTCAACATAAAGTTACCCAGTATATAGACATTTTCATCATTGAATCAATATACAATTGTTCTAGCCTATTTACATTTTTCACTTACATCTAGAAAAAAAAATCTCCACTTATAGCTAAAAGCCAAACTTTTCATCTTTTTTTTATGTTATGATATAATGAAAAGTAATAACATATGCACAACAAACTATGTCAATTTAGGAGGCTTATCAGAGGTGGAAATGAAAATCAAAAAAATTTCCCATTCAACGTTTTTATAGAGGTTAAGTTTACAAACAAACAAATTTGTTTTAAGATTTGATTTATTTATTTGAGAGAGAGAGAGCACAGAGGGAGAGGGAGAGGGAGAAGCAGACTCCCCGCTGAGCAGGGAGCCCCACATAGGGCTCAATCCCAGGACCCTGAGATCATGACCTGAACCCAAAGCAGACACCCAACCTACTGAACCTCCCAGGGACCCTGTAAACAAACTTTATAAAAAAAAATTCTCTTGGTTGGCCTATAAGTTCCTTGGAAGTGTTGATAATCATGCATTTCTAAAGGAGAAAATACTAAATGTCATTGTCTAGATCTTCTGTTAACGTTAATTTATTTGATAGAAATTTTAGAGGGCTTAAATTTAATTGACAATTTATTTTTTCAGCATTACAATAAAAAATAATTCTAAACTTTCCTAATTGAGAAAGTGATTATTTTTGTATTGCATTAGTCCATTAGCAGTTTTACATCATGGAATTATAGTAACATGTTGCCTTCTAAAACCTGTATTTACAGTCTTTAAATTTAATGTAACTTTGAAATTTATACTGAAATTGTAATGCATATTAAGAACATATTGTATCCATGCATGTTGATCTTTAAATTTGGATAAAATCATATAGTTCTACCTCTTGTATTTCCATATCTTATTACATATTCCTGCAAAATTTGATGATTATTTGGGAGAATAAACATCACACTCATCCATTCTAGGCTTCAAAAACATTTATAAGAAAAATTGGACTAAAATCATCATTTTTGTTCTTTAACTGGTACATCCTGATTGTTCAGATATTAAAAAATCTGAATTTAACAAAGACAAAGAGAAGATGTACTTTAACATCAGAATGTAGTGCTTACATTCTTTTGACAACTTGAACTTCGCAGAGGCAAGGACTGTGTAACTCCCAGCTTGGTATCAGTTCTTCCCAATATAGAATTCAGGGATTAAAATATGTTTCATTATACCCAAAACATGAAAGTAGCTGGAGGAATATTAGAAAGAAGTTGAGTTATGGAGATATAAACAGAAATACTTGCTTGGATACATTTACTTTTATGTAAATTATTACTTATCACTAGAAAATATAATCCTAATATTTTTTAATGTGCATACTTTATCTTATTACAATTGTGTTGGAGAAAATATTTACATCATCCATTTCCAATAAGACCTATAAACCTGTATATTGTAACTCTTCCATTACCAGGAATTTTACCTTTGAAATCTGAAATGACTAAGTTGTATATAAATGCTAATATCAACAAAACCTCTAAATGGAAGAGTATATAATATGACAATGTATATATATAAATAATATGACTTTCACTAACTAAATAGGGCAAAAATGCTTTTAAAAAATTACTCATTGAATGCTGTGTGAGCATTTCTGAATATATATGCTTTCTTCTCAAGGCTTTTCTAGAATATAATCTTCTGAAATAAATTTTATATTAAAAATGATATATTTAAAGTTCACTCCCAAAATCATATTTTTGGAGAGCAGCATCTTTTTTTTTCTTTCAGTTGCAAAACCCATTGATTTGGAATCCAACCACCTGCTATACCAGATGAGCAGCTCTTTCTCTTTGAAAGGAGAATGCCTCAATCTGTGCTTTGGATCTCTTCTCAGCTGTCTTCTCTCCCATTGCTTATTATCTATTCTTTCTCTTCAATGTGCAATCAGATTCTCACACTTGGATTCTTCTCATCTTTACAAACATGTCCCAGAATTTTGTCATCCAAGAATCAGTAGCAACAGCAGCAGCAATGACAACAGAACTTTCTGAATCATATCCCTCCCGTTATGACCTGAGTTAAGTCTTCTTTTGGAACCAGTGTTCTCAAAACATTTGCCCATATTCACTGTTTTTATTCTGTTATATTTATATCTTGAAATTGACTACAAATGGCTTCTGTTTCAATGACCAAACAGTTCTTACTATTAAATTAAACCATAACCACTCTGTCACTAAATACAGCCCTTAATCTACCCCAACATGTTGCTCCTTGTTTTCTTCTCTTTGAAAAAATTTTTATGATTTTTCTTTCTGATTCACTGAGCACTCACATCCTCTCTTGCAGATTCATTTGCAACTCTAAATGCTATTGTGAATTAAGTAACTCCAGGTTTAGCACTGGAAAGACTTTCTTCTCAATCTGTTTTCTCCCATAACAATTTTACTTATATCCTTTGTTCTGATCTCTCCCCAGAGACATGATGGAACATGCTTTTTTGACATCTCTGAATATCTTAAAAACACTTCACACTTTACATTTTAAAAATGAAAAAGAAAAATAAATTTTCTTATGTAAACATCTTCCACTGTTACCTTTTAGTAAAAGACATTTCCGAGGCACCTGGGTGGCTCAGTTGGTTAAGCGACTGCCTTTGGCTCAGGTCATGATCCTGGAATCCCAGGCCGAGCCCTGCTTCAGGCTCCCTGCTCGGCAGGAAGCCTGCTCCTCCTCTAACTCTACCTGTGTGTGTACCCTCTCTAGCTGTGTTTCTCTCTGTCAAATAAATAAACAAAATCTTAAAAAAAAAAAGTTCCAATTATTTTATTATTATAAAGGACAGAAACTTAAGACTTTATATTTGAAGCTTCCTCCTCTTCCCTAGTCTTGCCAAAATCCAACCCAACATCAAATCCTATTGATATAATGATCAACATTACATCTATTAAATCTACCCATTTTTCTTGATAGTCAACAGTCTATTTCTCTCTTTCTCTCTCTCTTTCTCACACACCCACACCCACACATACACTAATCCAAGTTATCCTTATGCAACTTCTAGAAGATTATTCTCCAACATCCACTTTCTCCTCTTCCAGTTTATTCTCTATTTCTGCATTCAGAATTCTGAAGTGCAAGTGTGACCATGAGACCAAGATCTTCATTAAATGACTTCTCTCTCTTTTTTTTTTAAGATTTTATTTATTTGACAGAGGGAGAGATCACAAATAGGCAGAGAGGCAGGCAGAGAGAGAGGAGGAAGCAGGCTCCCTGCTGAGCAGAGAGCCTGATGCAGGACTTGATCCCGGGACCCTGAGATCATGACCTGAGCCAAGGCAGAGGCTTAACTCTGAGCCACCCAGGCACCCTCATTAAACTTTTCAATGCTCTTTGATACACACAAATTTTTTTAAAAAGATTTTATTTATTTATTTGACAGTGAAAGCAAGAACTGGGGGAAGAGGCAGAAGGAGAGGGAGAAGCAGACTCCCTGTGTCACATGGCTCCATCCCAGCATCCTGGGATAATGACCTGAGCCAAAGATAGGCAGATGCTTAACCAACTGAGCCCTGATAGAGAAATTTTTAATATTTACCTCAAGGTACTATATGGTCGGACCTCTACTTGTCTCTAGCATCTCACAATGTGATACCATGATCAACACAAATACTTCAAATTTATTTATTCATGTGCAGAATACATTTAGAAAAAGGATAATTCATAAATGTGTATCTATAAATTTTTCACAATGTGTGAATGTAATCACAATGTAATCACACAACAGCCACAATATTCTTGAGGAGAGGAATATTAAGTGTGACCCAAAAACAACACTTTAAATTGTAACTATAACTATAGACTAAAAGAAAGATCAATAAAACATACTGAATAGAGATTGGTCTCAAGTATTCATGGAACACAATACAGAATAAACAAAATCCCAGGCCATAAAACAAGTTTCAACTAATTTAAAGGCACTGGGACAATGCAATGTATATTCTTACATCACAACAGGGTGGAATTATATATGCAGAACAAAAAATTAAAATTCAATACTTTGTGATAATAACACAGATCTAAATAACCAATGGTCAATGAGGAAATCACAAGACAATAATAGAACACACTTTTAGATGAAAAAGATCACATTCATACCAAAACTTGTCAGTTGCAACTAAATCAGTGCTCAGAGAAAAAATTAATATTATCACCAATAATAATAAAGCTAGCATTCTTGAACATGACCTTTGGTGCATATATCCACAGGACTGCTTCATTTATACAAATAGGAGTGAACTTTTGGGGATATAGTATATTTATACAGTCATCTTCATTCATGTTGACAAGCTGTTTTCAAAGTGATTTTACTAACTCTCCTTCCTATTTTAAGTATATGAGAGCTTCTGTTCTACAATCTTTCCAATTTTTAGTGTTTTTAGTCTGTTTAATTTTAGCCATCCTGATGAGTGCATAAATATACCTAGTGTAGTTTTAATTTGCACTCTACTAATTAATATGTATATTGGTAGTTAGCATATGCTTGTTGGCAATTTGCATATTTTGTTTTATGAAAGGATAATAGGAAATTAGAGAAGTCAATTGTTAGTTTTGATTTCCTAAGAGTTTTGGTCATGTTGAATATAAAACTTATAAAGTGCTTTTCCAGCATCTATTCAGGGTAATTGTGTAGTGCTTCTTCCTTGTTTTGATAATGTGATGAATTATATTTGACTCTCAGATGTTAAAGCAATTCAGATCCTGAATACATCTTTGGATTCAGTTTATTAATACTTTGCTTATGATTTCTACATTTATGTTTATGAGAGCAATTGGCCTAAAATTTCTTTCTGTGGTATTTTCAGCAGTTCTTAGAAATAAGGTTATCCTGGAGTCATCATTTCCCATTTCTCCTTTCCATTTGTTTTTCCCTCTTCACATAGTGACCTGCATATTTTTTGTTGATTTGTCTTTCTGGTCACAAATCATCTCACAAGGTAATTCCACTGTCTATTGTATTTTTAATTAAAATTATTTTACTTTCCTGGACTAACTTTTCCATTATTTTTTTTTTTTTCCCTTTTTGGTGATAGAGGTTAACACTGCACCAACTCTGCATTCCCTTTTCTCTGATTCCAAATGTTTGATGTTTGGCAAAATTCTCCATCCTTCATTTTAATATTTATTTTCTGAAGAATTTTTGTTGTTGTTGTTTATTAAAAGCTAGATACTTTTCATGGAAAACTGTAGAGATAACTTAGTCTTCACAATATATCCTTCTTCCAAAGATTTAATTTTGCTCTGTAGCATGACGCTAAAGTATATGCACATCAGTTTATGGATTTGGGTCCACTTGAAGGTGGATTTCAGTTTTTGTGAAGACTGGCTTATAGCTTGTTCCACCTTAAAGGAAGTCTGGTATGTGGTGTTTACCAGTATTCTACTACTTGATGACCCTTGAACTCCAATTGTTTACTGTTCTTAGCTAGCCTTTTTTGCTTGGTTTTTAGTCCCTTGGCTCTGCATATGAAACACTGTCACAGAACACTGGGCTTACCTCAGTCTTCTTTCCTTATTACCAAAAACTATCCCCTCACCGCCTAGCTCCGCTCAGTTTCCCAGCCTGCCAGCTTCAAGAATTCTATTATGCTTTTTATCCTTTAGGACCCAGAGTGGTTGAAAATCAACAGATATTTCAAAGGATATAACTCCCAAACTAGCAATGTTTATGTCAATGAATATCTCTTTTCTCCACAGTCCTAGCCTCTGTGTCCTGGTTGCCTAGTGGTTTTCTAACACCTTCACATAGATTCTGTGTGTGTGTGTGTGTGTGTGTGTGTGTGTGTGTGTGCATATGCATGCATGTGCACACAAGTGCTGGCACAGGAGTATGAGGTGTTTGGTCCAGCTTTTCTGAGCTCAACTCAGCATTTTTTAATTCAACTGGATTAGACGATGCCCACTTGTATTGGGAAGATGTTGTATACTTAGTCTATTGATTCAAATGCTAGTCTACACCAGTGACACTATCACACACACACACCCAGAAATGATGTTTTACCAGATTTCTGTTCATTCGTAAGCCCAGTTAAATTGACACATAAAATTAATGATCACAATGCTTTTCTGAAAGATTGACACACATTTTTTGGTTATAAAAGATAACCTTCTTTCACCATATTACTGTCATATAAACTCTTATGTTTCCATGCAATGTTTTCTTCCCATTTTAGTTCTTCCTATCATCTTATCCAGTGAACTATACTTCTTTATACTTCTTATTCAATTTATTCCCTGTACTTCTTTAAAAAAGTAAATGCTGTATGTCTATTGTTTTAATTGTATATAATTTAAAATAATTTAAGTATATACAATTTAACATTGCATATAATTTAAAATAGCATTTTGCTAGTGTAATGTTATGAATATTCTTATACTCTGCTAACGGATGTAAGAGTCTATAGAATGTTTTTAAATCTAGTCACCTGACACTTGAAATTATTGCTAATTTTCAAAATTCTATTTTTAAACCAACAAATTAGGTGTTCTTATTACTTAGTCAGTGTATGTTTAGTTTTAACCTCATTGTCAAATGTCTTATTGCATTTGATACCTCTTCTGAAATATTTTTCTCTTATAAAATCATAGTATAAAGGAAATAAATCCTCTCATATTTTGTTTCCCAGAAATAATTTTCCTTATTACCAAAAACTATCCCTTTAAAAACTCACTTCTTTGAGTCTAAACTTTTAATTTGGCAGTATTTCCTCTCGTGTGTGTGTGTGTGGGGGGGGTGTTTTCATGATTCCTATGGATGTTATCAAAAAGAGCTGTCTCCCATCAGAAAGGATGAATATCCAACTTTGACATCAACATGGATGAGACTGGAGGAGATTATGCTAGTGAAATATTTCAAGCAGAGAGAGTCAGTTATCATATGGTTTCACTTACTTCTGGAACATAAGGAATAGCATGGAGGACATTAGGAGAAGGAAAGGAAAAATGAAGGGGGGGGGATAATAGGGGGAGATGAACCATGAGAGACTATGGACTCCAGAAAATAAACTGAGGGTTTTAGAAGGGAGGGATTGGGGGAGGGGTTGGCCTTGTGATGGGTATTAAGGAGAACATGGATTGCTTGGGGCATTGGGTATTATGTGCAAACAATGAATCATGGAACACTACATCAAAAACTAATGATGTATTTTATGGTGACTAACATAACACAATAAAAATTTTAAAAAAAAGTTGTCTCTTAATTTCTTTTTTTAAGTTTTAATTGACTATTTTTTTCTGACTGCTCTTTTATCCTCTACTGATATTTTAAGTTTTTTCTTTGAATTTCATTGCAAATTCATATTTATAGTGTACATATCTTGGCAATTGTGAAAGAGATTAATATATTTTTGAAAATCATCTCTTTTCTATTTTCATTATTTCCTACTTGAATAACATTATTTTGTATATAAGTATTCTTATTGTCTTCCTTGTACCTTAATAATCCCATCATTTATTTCTTTCTTTCTTTCTTTCTTTCTTTCTTTCTTTCTTTCTTTCTTTCTTTCTTTCTTTCTTTCTTCCTTCCTTCCTTTCTTCTTTCTTTCTTTCTTTCTTTCTTTCTTTCTTTCTTTCTTTCTTTCTTTCTTCTTTCTTTCTTTTTGTGAGAGAGAGAAGGGGAGCAGAGGGAGAGGGAAATAATAAGCAGGCTCCACACCCAGAGTGAAGTCCAATGCCAGGCTCAGTCTCACAACCTTCAGATCATGACCTGAGCCAAAATTAAGAGTTGGATGCTTAACAGACTGAACCACCTAGGTATCACCATATTTTTCTAATTCTATGTCTAGATTATATTCTTTAAGTTCTTTATAACTTTTTTCTTTCTTTTTTTTTTAAGATTTATTTATTTATTTGACAGAGAAATAGAGAGCACAAGTAGTCAGAGCGGCAGGCAGAGGGAAAGGGAGAAGCAGGGTCTCCGCTGATCAGGGAACCCCATGCGGGGCTCAATCCCAGGACAAATCAGGACCTGAACCAAAGACAGTTGCTTAACCAACTGAGGCACCCAGCTGCCTCTATACCTTTTTTTAGGTTCATAGTTTTTTCTTCAGTTCTATCTACTATACCTTTTAAAGAGTAAATTATTTCTTTAATAGTTTTTGTATTATGTTTTTTTTACTTCTAGAATTATTTATTATTAAAATAGTCTTGGATTTTTTGTAATGCTTGTTTTTAATCTAAAAAGTTATTAATTTTGATTTAAATTATATAGATTTCATCTCTATTGTATTTCTGTAAAACTTCCAAAAGTAAACAACTTCTGTTTTGTTTGTTTTCTTATTCTTCATTCATTTTTAATACATAATATAGATTTTGACATAAACTTAGATGCTTGGGAAATTAACCTATATACTTGGAGTCTGGTTTGAATTTATGCTTTTCTAGAGATAATTTGAAAATTGCTTCTTGTAGTTGTTTAAGTGTACTAACAAATCAGAGAACTTTAAATAAAAATGTCTTCAGGAATTTTATTTTTAATAACTAATAAAAGGAAAGTTAATTTAAGCCATAATATATTATAAGTTAAAAAATATTACTGGGATACCATTTATCAACCAGGAATCACATTATCTTGGACCACGTGTGTTTAGTTAGGTGTCACTATATGACTAAGTTTAGGACAATGGAACATGTGCAAAAATGACATGTGAGGCTTCTAAACCTCAAGCTTGAAAATCTCCCATACAGACATTTATGTAATCACTCTATTCTGTCTCCTAGATCAGTGTCCCTGAGTTGATAATGGCAGAGCCAAAAGATTCTAGGAGCCTGGGTCCTTGATCATCATTTGAGGAGAAGCCCCTATACCACTGATGTAACTCTTCATGAGCAAGAAGTAAACTTTCTTGTGTTGTCACTGATACTTAAGGTTTAACTTTTAGAGTCCTAATATTACCTATCTAATCTATAAAATGATGATTTGCAATTTTGTAATAATAAATATGGTAATTCCTAAATGTCATGTGAGCAATACAGTACACATTGATTGAGCCTTCATAGAACACACAGACCATAAAATTATAACATACACATAGAGATCAATGTATTATTCATTAGTGTCAATTCCCAATATTTCTGGCTCACCCTCTTCTGCATACATGTGTTACCTTCTACATATGTATGCTCTTTCTAGTCTTTTTGTAGTTGAATGATGTCATGGAACCAATCCTTTCAAATGAGCTACAAGTGAAAGTGGCATAACACTTTGGGATCAGAGCATTAATAGCTGGTTTTAGATCCTTCAAAGGTCTCCTGCCACAATGACTGGCGATGTTTCCAGTAGTAGCTATAGTATCAGCTTTGATCCCAGAGTAGATGAAAAAGCAGAGCAGAACTCAAAGCTACACAGTCTTTTCACAAATGTTATCAGTAAAATAGAAACTTTTTTGGGTCCCACTCCATTGTGGTATAAAGTTGTTCAGTTCTACAGAATTATTGGCAGTGTATTCATGCTAAACAATGGCAAATCACATGCATGAGAAAATACCTGTTATCTGTGATAACTTAGAAGTTGGAAGGTCAACTGAAGACCCACCAACCTAAAACTCTGGAAAAACTTGAAAATAGTGTGCTAGAAGGATATTAGTTGCAAATAGCTGGATTTAGGAACATATTAAATCAAAGTTATTGAGCTCCAGAGGAGTTGGTTGTTTTATAAGCCAAAATGAAAGGGAATAGATTACACAAATCTGATGCCAGTAGAGCTATAAGAAGTGTCTGATTATAAACCAAATTTGTAAATAGCGAGCTCTAAGTCCTTAAGGAGTGTCCACAATGTGTAAGGAACATGGACTTTTTAGAATTATCACATGGAATCACCAAACACTTTCACCGAACTGTTTTATGGGGGAAAAAAACAAACAAACAAAAACAAAAACAAAAATCTCCTAATGCCTTAAGTCTTTGAGATTTGGGGTTTGTTAAGGCAATTAGCTGATTCTAACATACTTTTTATTCCTATATTCTTCTTCATTTTTTAGCTTCTGATTAATCCTTATTATGTTGCCAGGAAAAGATACATTTTTAAATAAATTCTTATATTTATATTTTAATCAGGTTTTAGCTTTTTTTTAACTGGCAGAATTTTCTAGGGTACTTAAATCATCATGTTAAGGGAAGTAAAAGTCCATTCCTTCAGATTTTAGCAAATAATTCCTGATTCAGGGAAGCCTCAAGTTTTACTATCTGATGTTCTATTCCAGTGTAGTAATTATTTAAATATAACTAAATAACTTACAGTTACTATTATTTATCTTTATTTAAAGTTACCATTTTTCTGGGTGGGTATTTAATTTCTCAAATACCAATCTATCTCATTTTATTATAAGATCAAGGAAACAAGCTTACTTGCTTGCTTAGTGAGTTAGTTACTTAACCTCTGTATCTGCTGAAACTAGAGGAGTTCTTATGATAAAAAAATTTAAATGATTTTATCTTTTAATTCACAATCTTTTTATTATTGTGTTCATTCATACAAACTATTTAAACTTAATTTAAGCGTGGGAAAAGGGCTCTCTGATAATATGGAGATTCCAACCTCAATTTTGAAAGTAATGACAAAAAATTTTTAATAGTTTGAATGATGCCAAATAATGCCACATATGATTCTGAAATCAAAATATCTGTTTGTCACATCTACATTCAAGACAGTATACAAACACTTAAGGAGGATAATGTACCAAATGGGAAAACTTAGTCTTACACCTCAGTTTAACTAGAGAAGTCAAAACGAATGAATGAGAACTTTTACCCAAAGTACAGTGTAGTAAGTTGTTCTGGAGTCATACAAAATGGTCTTTGCTGACCCAAGCAAACTGGTAACTCTATATTGATTAGTGACTTCAGTGTAGAGTAACCGAAGAGTGAAAAGGGCATTCCTTCTGGGAATACACACAACACACACACACACATACACACACACACACACACACACACACACACACACAGAGGAGCATTTTTGGTTGTTGTTGGTATTTGATTTAGAAAGAAGTGGCAGTGGTAGAAGTACTACAGGTTAAAGTCATTACCGGCACTCAAACTGGAACAAGATAAGGCATTTTAATGACAAAAGTGTAGATTTCTACAAGCAATGAAAAGATTTATTTAATACTAAAAATAGATAATCTTATTCTTACAAGGCTCCCAATCCTGATAGAGATGAATATTATGCTTATTTCGAGTTTTAAACTTGAGAAATTAAATCTCATGCATAAGTTTACATAGATATTAAATTGCAACACTGAATTACACAGTCCCATCTGTTTGGTAATAGTTGTATGAGGACACAATACAAGTTGTAATGAATTTGAATGCTAACCTAGTAAAATAATACATCATTTTATGGACAATATTAATTCATTTAAAATATGATTAGGGAAATGATATGTCTTTCCAATAACAAGATAATGTACTGTAATGAGGAGCAATCATATAAGATGATTATATTGGAGGTAAATTTTAATGTACAAATAATGATATTTTCATTAGACATTGTTGATCTTGTGGAATTTGTTACTTCACTTTTCTTTGGAAAAAAATATGTTCAATCAGTGAATGCTACAAATGCTAGGGTTGACAAGCACCAATTATGTACAAGTCAGAGTAAGGAACTCTCCTCGGTTTATAGAGTACCATATGCCTCATATAACACTATATGAACTAGATAAAATTTATAACAAAGTAATCTCTCAAAATGATTAATACAGTTTAGTGTAATGTCTTTGATGTCAGTAACAGAAGAACAAATTTACATGGAAAAGTACATTAAATAATGACAATTAGATAATGGATCTTGAAATAATGCATGAATTGACTTGTCAACTTTTGTTCAAAGGCTTGATATTCATTAAATATATTTTGTGTATTCCTTAAAGCCCTTTTTTTTAAATTTTGTAGTATAAGCCATTTAATTGGATATACACAAAAAGTAAAAAATAGTTTCTAAACTACAAAGAAATTTTTCTTTTAAAAAACTAGATTATATTGGGGCACCTGGATGGTTCAATCAGTTAAGCATCTGACTCTTGTTTCGCTCAGGTCAGCATGGAGTCCACTTAAAAAAATAAAAAATAAAAACAGACTGGATTCTATTAAAAGTGTGCCATGTACACTATGAAAGGGGAAATATTCTCAATTTCAATTTCTCTAATTACCTAAACTTTCCCTCCTTAACTTCATTAGCACTGTGATAAAGAATCTATTAAAAGGAAACTTGAGTTAGAACAACCTGCAGTTATTGTCTTCCCATACATGCCATGATAGGAATGTCCATTGTCCTGCTCCCACATTTGTTTGCTACACTGAAAAGTCATAGGAACTTTTTCTGATTTAGTGGGGAATTTTTAAGCCCATATCTGGAATGTGATTATTTATTGTTTGCTTCGATTAAATGCTTTGACTGTGTTATTTTGCAAACATTTATTCCAATCTCCTAATTTTTTTTTTAAAAAAATATATGACTTAAAATTACCTAATAGTGTAGCAGCACTATCATTTTGAGATTCTCATATGTCTGGCTACCTAGACTTTTAAATACTTACCTAAATATAAACTGTACTTCACTTCCCTATTTTTATATTTCCTGTGCATCTTTGTCCAATCTTACTCCTAGATATTCTTCTGCCACTCAGTTTCATATATGTAATCTAACTGCTAGCTCTGGAATGTTTTGTATACATTTTTTCAAAATGTTTTCTCCACTGCAGCAAGTCCCTGGTATGTGCCTATTTATTAAATATTTTATTTTTGTTTCTGGTATATCTTGTCAATAGCTATAGAATATGTACAGTTAAATAATCTAAAATGTTGTAATTGGCATATCAAAAGAGATGATGTAGAGAATGAAACAGAAGCCATATTTGAATAGTTAATGAATGAGAATGTTACAAAAATGATGAACATCATGGCCAACAAATTCAAGAATCTTGGTAAATAGCAAATAAGATAAACACAATGTAAATTACATCTAGACACATCATAGTTGGAATATTAAAAATCAGATACACAAGAAAACCTTAAAAGCAGCCAGAGTTAAAAAACACAGTAACTTTAAACTTCAATAGAAAGATAGATGGCTTTTCTGTACAGAAAATCTGAGTGCAGTAAACACTGTAATAATGTATTTAAAGTCCTGAAAATGACAGCAGCAGAAGCAGCAACAACAGCAATAATAATAATAATAATAATAATAATAATGCCTGCATATTACCAACATAGAATTCTGTACCTAGTAAAATAGTTCTCAAAAGTAAAAGTAAATGAATACATTAATAAATAAAAAGAAAAAAATCTGCTTTTTTCTTTTTTTTTTTTTTTGCCAACAAGTCTACATTATAAGAGAGGATATAGGGAATTCTTCAGGATAAACCCAGTAATTTCAGACTGAAGCAGAATATTGCACAGAAGAGTGAAATGTGCCAGAATAGGCAAACATATAATGAAATATAATTATATATTTACAAATATTTAATTAATATATAATTGTATGCAAAAGCATATTATATATTTAAAATAGATCATTGTAAATATAATTAAATATTAAATATATAAACATATAATTAAAAGTGCAGTGGTTCATAGCAACAGTAACATCTGGAGGGTTTTTTTAAAGACCTATTTGTAAAATTCATGACAAAATAATGGAAAAGATGGAATGAGAAAACTGTAGTTAAACTATGTTTAAGTTGGACTATAACAAGTGAAAGGGGTAGTCTCTAAGTAACTAGTAAGATATTATATAAGGTGTTTACATTAAAAATTAAAGTGCAAAGATAAACAATACTAAAGAAGTTAAGAAATGAGGAAAACAACATCATAGGACAGTTGAGACAAAAAGGAAGGACTAATAGAAAATGGTAGATTTAACCCAAGTATTTAAGTAATTTATACTCATTATGAATGGATTTAATTCTTTAAAAGCTAAAGTTTGTCATACTAGATAATAACACAATATATTTAAATTCTATTTATAGCCTACATCTTTTAAAAATAAGGACACAATTAGTTTAAAGCTGAAAATCATAACTAGAAGGAAATTTAAATATTTATACTAATATCACAAACATAGATTTAAATGCAAAAAAATATTAGAAACACACAGGGACACTTCAGATGAAAAAAGTCCAGTTAACAGACAATATGTCAACAATATGAACTCAGAAACATACTTTTAAAAATGAAACATGAGAGAAAGGGAAATAGATAAATTACAAAGAGCTATTTTTTAAAAGATTTTATTTATTTATTTGACAGAGAGAAACACAGGGAGACAGGGAACACAAGCAAGGGAAGTGAAAGAGGGATAAACAGCCTTCCCGCTGAACAGGAAGCTGGGTGCAAGGCTCAATCTGGGGACTCTGGGGACTGTGGGATCATGACCTGAGCCGAAGGCGAGGCTTAACCCTCTGAGCCACCCAGGCGCCCCAAATCTCCTCATTTTAAAGTCAGCTGATTAGCAAAGTTAACTATATCTACAACCTTCATTCTCCTTTACTGTATGCTTTTACATACTTATAGGTTCCTGGGATTGGGATGAGTGGATTGAGTGGCGGCGGGCATTATTCTTTCTACCACAGTTGCATATCTCAAAACTGTTTAACTGGCCCCCAGAATCTTTCAAAATAGCAAACATAGCCCAACTACTAACAAATCATCATTCACATGAGGTTTCTGTTATTTATTCATGTCTCACATAAATATCCGAATTAAGCAAAAATCTGTCTTACCTGTGTTCATGTGATATTGTCTCAATAGTCTTTCTCCATCTTTTTCTCCTACTCCTAAATTTCACCTCTTTGTAAACAGTTCCTTAAACTTTTTTTCTTTTTATTTTTTTTAAGATTTTATTTATTTATTTGACAGAGAGAGATCACAAGTAGGCAGAGAGACAGATAGAGAGTGAGGAGGAAGCAGGTTCCCTGCTGAGCAGAGAGCTCAATGCAGGCCTTGATCCCATGACCCTGAGATCATGACCTGAGCTGAAGGCAGAGGCTTTAACCCACTGAGCCACCCAGGTGCCCCTTTCTTAGACTTTCTTGGTGGTTACTCCTATTCTCAAATCTCAATCAATAATTCCACCTCAACATGGTTGCTGGTTTATTTAATGAACCAGTATACAGTCTATGTTTGTGAGTGTTCCAATTATATTTAAAAGGAAAAGGCATTCTACTGTCATTGGTTATAGCTTTCTTCAAATGTCATCATGTAAAATTGGGTGATAGCTTTTCTCAGTTTCTTCATCCTTATTGATTGCCCTGCCTACTCATTCCATCAACTGCAGATATAAGTATTGAAATCTCCAGCTACAAGTTTGGATTTATCAACATTGTGGCTTAGTCATTTCTATTTTCTCTTCATGAACTTTGCAGTTATTTTGTTAAATATATAATTACTAAGCTTTTCAATGTATTTTTGGTGAAATGATTGCTTTGTCATTATGCATTGCTTCTTTTCTTTCATTTTTTTTAGAATTTATTTATTTATTTATTTGACAGATAGAAACACAGCTAGAGAGGAAACACAAGCAGGGGAAGTGAGAGAGAGAGGAAGCAGGCTTCCCCTCAACCAGGGAGCTCTATGCGGGGCTTTATCCTGGGACTCTGGGATCATGACCTGAGCTAAAGGCAGATACCTAAGGACTCAGCCACCCAGACACCCCAGCACTGTTTCTTTTTGATTGAAACATAGTTGGTACACAATGTTATATTAGTTGCAGGTGTACAACATAGTGCTTAGACAAGTCTGTATATCATGCAATGCTCACTATGAGTGTAGCTACCATCTGTCACCATATGATGTTATTATAATACCACTGACTATACTTCCTATGCTGTGCCTTTTATCTCTATGACTTATTCATTCAATAATGTAATGTCTCTTTTATCTTTTATAGTGGTTCCTTATATTGTCTGTTACTACTCATATTAATACAGCTATTCATTTTTTTGAATAGTTTTTGCCTTTTTTTTGAAGAGTTTATCTTTTTCATCTTAAATTTTATGTATCAGTGTGTTTCTACTTAAGCTATGTTCCTATTAGATGGCAAAAAATTGAGTCTGGAGTCTTTGTAGTTATTTAATTGACAAGTTTAGATCATTTATATTAAATTTAATTACTTGTGATTATATTAATATATAACATTTCTTTGAAGTTAATACACTGTTGGTGCTTTCTCCTCCCAGTTTTCCATTTATGTTTTGATTCACTGACAATTTTTTATTTGATATCTAGTATTGGTTTATTTTTCAATTTATGTTTTTAATAAACTGTGTTCTGCCTCTATGCAATATACCATATAATGTGAAATGTAAGAAACTTACTACAGTATAATCTGCCCTTCCCATGATTTGTGATACTATTTTCCCATACTTCCAACAGGACAGATATGTACCCCTCAGAACAAAAACTGTCTACCTAACTTAAAATTTCTTTGCAAAGTAGTAAATTAAACATATGAAAATAATTGGTTAAATTTATTCAATTTTAGTGTAATTTTTACCCTATCTCAGATTTAATATCTTCTTTTACTAAACATTACAAATAATTTATACAAGAAATATGCTCCTTCATTTGAAAGGTTAATTCAGAATGATTCAGAATACTGGTAATGTGGGTTTGATTTTTTTTTTTTTAGCATATGTTGTTTCATAAATTTGGGAGAGAATACTCTAAATAAAGGAGGAGTTGTGTGTTTCTATGTGCTTTAAATATAATGGGGATGAAAATATAAGAGTATACTATGGCTACTAACTGTCAGAAGTTTGGAACTGGATCATGGGACCTAAGGGGCCCATGTTTCCAGGGACTATTGTACATGGGAGCCAAATGGAGTTATTTGATGCTTTCTGTAGTAAAAATAGCTTCAAAATATCAGCATTTTTCTTTCTTTTCTTCAAATCACTACATTTGATTTTGCTTAAACACTTTATTGTGTTTGAATTTTGATTTCCTTTTATAATTTTTATCAAATTGTGTATCTGTGGACATAGTAATACCAAACAGATAGAGCGTTTTGCACATTTTTCTGATTTTTTTCCTTCACAGATATAGTCTAGTCACTCTGAAGATATCCATTGTCTTAATTGCAGAAAGAATATCATGGTAAATATAAAATAAGATAAAATGTTTAAAACAAAATTAATGTAGAAATAACAATTAGAAATATTTGCACTCATGACCACTTATTTGCACTCATGGCCATTTATTGTTTGTAAGCGTTAGCTCTAGAAATACTACATTTATCTTGTTAGATTATATGCATGGGCACGATAAGGTTTTAGTATTGTTGTTAATGCTCAGTTTGTTAACCTGGCTTATATTTTAATTGATGTTTTTATTTATAATAATTAATGAAGCTCCTGTTTACTTAATATGTGTGTTAAGTATTTAATACATTTTTATTTTTAAATCATAGATTATAATTCTTTGTCCAAAAAGCTTGTCATCATATTTAATGTGTGGTCACATTATTGCAGAACTTTGAGCATATAAGGATTTTTGGGTTTTTTTTAAGACTTTATTTATTTATTTGACAGAGAGAAATACAGCTAGAGAGGGAACACAAGCAGGGGGAGTGAGAGAGGGAGAAGCAGGCTTCCCAGGGAGCAGGTAGCCCGATGTGGGGTTTGATCCCAGGACTTTGGGATCTGCTGAACACAGTCGCCCAACCAACTGAGCCACCCAGATATCCCGACAATATATGTTTTAAAATGAAAAAAGGACTAAAATGTTTTTAGAATCTCTATAAGTTATTATAATACAGTTATGACATAATGTTTTCCAATGGTTGTAGCCAGGAGTGAAGAAAAGAAATTATGGAGATTTTATAAATTCCTCCACCTCAATTGTCTAGAAAGGAAATGTAATACTGTGATAAGGTACTCTTCAAGCATTTGCAAAACTGAATGAAGAAAAAAGATCTGCCATAAAGACAATAGGTAGAGTTGAATTGAAATGAATGTTTAACCAATTGCAAATGCACAGACAAATGAGTTTATAAGGAGTAGTCCCTAACATAGAAAGAATGTCTTAGTCAAGTAATGGTGGGGCAATAGGATGGGGCACATTAACTCACTATGAATACCTGTTGTTATGCAAGACATACTGGAATCCTGTCAAAGCTGTGGTATTTCTTTTGGTTTTCAGATAATGTTAAATGTTTAAGAGGTGTTAAGAAAATAGAGACATGAGAAGTGATATCAGAACTCAATTTGTAATATTCTTCAGCATATAAATTTGTGTATATGTTTACACAAATGTAAACATTATGTGACCATAATGTAAATTTCATAGTTATCAATATGTTAGCTGGCTGTCTAGTTTTGCTAAGTACTATACACACATGTAAATCTCTGTTGATTTAAATATTTTTGAAATTTTGTTTCAAATTATTTTTATAAACCAATAACTTTTTGATATAATTTCACAACATTTTATAAGTGGAATTGCATAAATTTACAAATTTGAGTTCTTGGATTATGCATATATTTTAATAGCAGCATAGCAAAATAAACTGAAATAGTTGAACTAAGTTTGATATCTGTCTGAAAAATCAGGACCGATTGCTTGGATAGGATATTCTGTGTGGGAGCAGGCTCACACAATAGGCACAACTGTAACTTAGTAATATGCTTCTGACTGGAAAATCAGATTGAGGGAATTACAATGTTTTATTGAATATTTCTCTCTCCTGATGAATTACTCTTCTTTATTTTGGAAGTTTATTTCAGTCTAAGTAACTGAGATTGATGATGATCTTCTATCAGCCATCTGTTCTCACTTGCCATTATCACAGCATCCTAAACTACTTTGAATATTTTTCAAAACACTTTACAATATTCATGTTTTAGTTTATAATATAGGTTGCATATTATCTAAAACCAAATGGAGTTCAATAAAACATCACAAAAAAAATTAGTAACGACCACTGCATTTATTCTGCAAATAGTATACATCAAATATTTGGAAAATATTAAAATGATTTCTGTAATCAGCCATGAAATCTTTACTCAAAAGGTGTAGAAAAGTTAGGGGACCTCCAACATGATCTTTGAGTAAGTGTAACACAATATATGTAAAAATATGGATAATTTAAATATATGAATATTTCTATATACATCTATATGCATGCATGCACCCATGTAGTGAATCACCACAAACTTAGAGGTCAATTCCAGCTTCTAGAGGCCACATTCACCCCTTGACTTTCTACCTTTCTTCTATCTTCAAAATCAGCAATGGCAGGTAGAGTCTTTCTCATACTCTTATCTCTCTGGTTCTCTGCAAATAGAAAAGATTCTGCAAAGTCACTTCTGCCATGTAAGTCGACATTTGCAATTCTGAGGATTATAATGTGAATATATTTTGGGGTCACTACTTTGAATAAATTTCCCATGGAATATGATACCTATCTAACAATAGGTCTCCAGGTGATTTGAAAGTGAAGTTTGGGTAGAGAAACACTTTTATAAAGATTATTGCAGGACTCAAAGACATTGCTTGAGGACTAGGTGAACAGCAATTTGGTCAAGAAACAAATATGAGAGAGTGCAAAGGTAAGCCAGAGGAGGAAAGGCATTTTGCATGAAGACTGGCAAATTATCTGAAGAAAAAAGTGTCTTACTTTTTAATATCTCTGCAGCTCAACCCCATGACTCTTAAAAATAAAAACAAAAGCAAAACTGTCATCACTTTGTGAATTATCTTCAGTTTCATAGTAATGGGAGAGTTAGTCTGTTTTAAACTATCATGACCTAGAGAAAAATTGCATAAGCTAGTATTCTTGACATAAGAAAATGCAAAGTTACTGGCATTTTTACACCCTTTCCCCATAATGAAAGGATAGTGGAACATTGTAATTTTTTCTTTCTATTAATATTATAAAATAATCATTTATCTATTATTAGATATAGAACCTAAGACATTATTGGTGTTTTATGTAGTCACAATCACATGTATTTACTGACATATTTTCTATTTTTAGTGCTTCTCTTTTCATTTCAAGTTTCTCATAACTGTCTGGGATAATTTTCTCTCTGCCTTTTGTCTTTCCATAAGTAGAGATATACTATTGATGAATTATCTCACTTTTATCTTTGTCTGAAAAACCTATTTGTATTCTGTTTGAAAAAAATATTTTCTTTGGTAGGGAATCTAGGCTAGCAAGTATTTTTTTTTTTTTTTTAACTAAGGAAAATATCATTATATTGACTCTGACTTCCATTGTTCCTAAGAAATCCAATTTCAATGCAATTGTTATTTATTTGAAGGCACTCAAACTACCTGGTACTAATTTTTAAAATACCACAGTGTCTTGATTTTCATCAGTTTTTCCTAATAAATTAGTATTTGTTGCTTAGTGTTTTAGGGCTTTTTGAATTTGTGATTGCTTTTATACGCTTTTATATTTTCATAATTTAAGCTAAATTTTATTTATTTTTCAGCTATATCTCCCAGTTAATCCATTATTTCCTTGGCTATATTTTTTCTGTCTACTTTTTTGTATATTTTTCTTTAATTGATGTATAACAGCAAATTAAATACATTCAAATATATAGAGTATGACATGTCTATGTACGTAAAAATCTGTGTAGCCACCACCTAATAATGACATTTAACATTTATAGCACCCCAGTAACTTCCTTTATGCACCATCTCAATATCACATGAAAGATAACAGTAATTTTTATATTAGTAATCGTCAGCTACTTTTGCTTTTTCTCAAACTCATATGAACTCACATTCCAACAGGGAGAGATCTGGCTCTCATCATCTACCATCCATTTGCTTAATCGTTTAATTGCAGTATTCACATATAGTGTCATCAAAACTGCTAATTAGTACCTCCTTGCACACAAGTATATGAGCAAACTACACTGTTCATGTACAGTTTAGTTTGCCTTTACCTTTACAGTCTCTGTTTATTTCCAAGGTTACCTGGGTCAGCATTTTTTTCTACCATCATCTTCAGTGAGGTGGTTTCATACATGCATAATACAGTTAAATTGTTTGTTTCTTATGGCGCATTTCATCCTGTAATTTCTTTTCTTTTCTTTTTTTTTTTCTTTTTAAAGATTTATTTATTTATTTGATAGAGAGAAACACAGCTAGAGAAGGAACACAAGCAGCAGGACTGGGAGAGGGAGAAGCAGGCTTCCCTCCCAGCAGGAAGCTCAATGCAGGGCTTGATTCCAGGACTCCGGGATCCTGACCTGAGCGGAAGGCAGACACTTAAGGACTGAGCCACCCAGGCGCCCTCATTCTGTAATTTCTTAACCTACACAATGATTTCTTTTAATTTACATACATTAAAGTTTACTCTATATGATGTAAAGTTCTATGAATATTGACATATGCTTAATGCCATATTTCCATAATTACAGTAGTATATAGAATAATTTCAATTATCCTAAAAATACCCTGTACTTTACTTACTCAACTTTCCCTTCCTCTTTCAACTGAACGAATGGCAACCACTCATCTTTTTACTGTTTCTATATGTTGGCCTTTTCTAAAATGTCATCTAAATGGAATAATATATAACATAGTCATTTTAGGGTTGGTTTGTTTAATTTAGCAATATGCTTGAAGATTCATCCATGTTTCTGCAAAATTTGATAGCTCATACTTTTTAATCACTGAGTAGTATTCCAGTACCTGGATGTAACAGTTCCTGTTTTTGTTTCTAAATATTCACTTATTCAAGGACATCTTGGTTTCTTCCAGTTTGGAGTAATTATAAATAAAGGTAATATAAACATCTGTATGCAATTATTTTTGTGTTGATGTTAAGTTTTCAATTCAGTTATATAGTACCTAGAAGTGCAATTAATGAATTTGTTGATGGGACTATGTTTAGTTTTGCAAGAAACTATCATATTGTCTTCCAAAGTGGCTGCACCATTTTGCCTTCCCTTGGCAATGAATGAGGGCTCCTGCTGCTCCACATTCTTGCCAGCAATCAGTAGTACAGTTTTTAGGTTTTGTTTAGCCATTGTTTTGGTTTTATTTAGCCATTTTAATAGGGGTATCTCACTGTTTTATTGTAATCTCCTAAGTGTATCGAAAATACTTTCATATGTTTATTTACCATTTCTGTATCTACTTTTGAAGTGTCTATTCAGGCTTTTTACCCACTTTTAATTGAATTGTTTATCTTCTTATTATTGAGTTTTAAGTGTTCTTTATATATTTCAGATGCAAGTCCATTAAAATATATGTGTTCAGTATTTTCTCTACATCTGTGGTTAACTTTTTATTTTTTCCTGTGAACATAATTTTAATATTCTATTACTCTCGGTTTTTCAAAATTCTGTACTTTGTAGAGAATATTTTCTTTCTTTTTTTAAAGTGTTCTTTAGATTCAGAAAGCTGAATTTCATCTGTTATTGAAACTTCATATATTTTCCTTCACTCAAAAATTATTTCCTTATTTCTGCTTTATATTTTTGGAATAATGAAACTTCTGTTGGTCTATTACTGTAACTTCTAGAATTATCTTCTAAGTTTATAATCTTCACTCTTATTTTCTTTGGTAAAATATGTGCTTAATCTTTCTCTCAAAGCATCATTTTTCCAGCATCTATCATCTTTGTATACATCACCTTCTTTGTGTGAATGCAATATCTGTTTTTATTCTATAAATATTATTATTTTGTGTCATGTTTTACTCTTCCCTATACAACATCTATATTTCTGCTTACTACTTTTCAACTATATATTACCTTTTCATATTTGATTGATGCTTAGTTCAAATAAACAATTGTCCTAATTATTTTTGAAATGATATAAAATGTTTATTAGAAATGTTGTATGTTGCCTGGATTTCAAAAAGAAACTGTTGATAACTTTAATTAAAATGCCATAAAACCAATCCACATTTGTATATCTTATAACTTGACTGTGATTAAAATTTCTATCTATTAGATATCACTGGATATCTTTTTTTTTTAAGCCAATCTTTAATTGGCTTTTTTTAAAAGATTTTTATTTATTTATTTGACAGAGAGAGATCAACAAGTAGGCAGAGAGACAAGCAGAGAGAGGAGGAAGAAGGCTCCCTGCCGAGCAGAGACCCTGATGTGGGCCTGGATCCCAGAACCCTGATGATGATGACCTGAGCTGAAGGCAGAGGCTTTAACCCACTGAGCCACCCAGGTGCTCTTTAATTGGCTTTTGTTTATTTTATTTGCATTCTTGGTCAGTATACCATCTTTATCTACCTAATCTCATTATGTGGTTCATGCAAAACATTTAGCTTGCTTTCACTATACTAAGAGAATGTCCTATCAACAAGGTAGCTAAGCACCTTTTAAAAAATGTACATATTCCTCTTGAGGAGGAGAAACAGGAAAAAGAAGAATAAGGAGAAAAAGAAGAAGGAGGAACAAAAGAAACAGAAGGAAAGAAGGGAGAAGAAGAGAAACAAGAAGAAAAAGGAGAAGGAATCAGGGAAGGAAAAGGAGAAGAGGAAGATATACACATAGAAACTAAAACAGAAGTAGTAGAAGGATGAGAACTTGTGATCATGCAGAAAAACACTTCATATGGGAATTAGTCAGTTTCTTAATATGGACAATGATTGTGATTAAAATATATCTATCTCACAATATACTCAGTGTCATGAAAACCTAAGAAATAACTAATTTAGTTGCTACCTTATAAATACAATGCTTTTACAAAAATAATGAAAAATTAATAATTAAATTTTAAATAACTTTATCTTTGGGGCATTTTATTAGCACATTCTACATTTTTCATTTTTTTAGAGATGAACATTTTTTTATTAGTTAAATACATTATTTTGTAATTGTTTTGTAGGTGGACTTATTGAAATATTGCCAAGCCAAGCACTATTTTAAAATGTGAATAGCTGGCACACTTGGGAAATTTATACATTCAGAAGAATAATTCAGATAGGAAGTAAAATTCAGAAAAACAAGATTATGAAAAAATGGGTTATCGCTATGTACATTTGTTTTTCCTGTTTTTAAATTATATAGCAAATTTTATCCTAAAATGTTTAGTCTAATAAAGATATATATGTATTAACTAATTACATATAAAACAATTTTTTTTGTAAGTGGTCCAACTTATGAACTATACATTTTGGTTGTAGAAATCAAAATTAAGTTTTTTTCTAGAATATCTTAGAGACACATCCACAATATATTTCTTTCATTTATATTTAATGTCCTATTTAGAGCTCTTATAACCCAATAAAATTCTAAAAGGAAGTACTTTGTAGCTACATTAATCTTACCTATATAGTAAATGGGGTAATCAACTATTTTTTTCAAATTCTTCAGGAAATAATGATAATATTGTTAAAATATATTTAATTAACTAATATATTAAATATTTATAAATTATTAAAATATATTACTTGGAATGCATTAACATAATTTCAAAATATTTAATAATATTAAGTAATTTGGTTATGCTTAGCTTTAAAATTGTATTATAGAAGCATTTTGAGTAAAATTCTCAAATTTTATATGAAACACAAGATTGTCAAACTAAACTAATTCAACTTAAAATAGAAAAAAAGTTTATCATAAAAAGTTTTTTTCACATATAGCTAACTTAAAATTCAAGTCTTTCAAGCTCCAATATGAATTTGTAATAGTAAAAGGATTTGCGCATTGGAAAAATGCTAACAATGATCAAATCTGGAAATGCTTTGATGAAATTAGAATTCTACCTCTCCAATGCACATACCCAACAAAAGATACTGTAAGACATTTTTGATAGTATGAAGCCAAAATTGGCGAGGGTAAATAGGAAAGATAACAAACCAATTCATGATACTTAAAGTTGGGGAAGATTATAAGAAATCTGCCTCATTTATTCCATTTTTTAATGGAATAATGACTTCAGCTACGTTGAGAGCCATTATAACTTGTTCTAATCAGTTATTTACCTTTCTCTGAATTTTCATCATTTCTTTTAAAAGCAGTATTAAAAATACTACTCAGCATCTGTTATTTCATAATAATAGTGTGGGCTTTTTATTATATTTACTAGAGGTTATTTCCTCCAAAGAAACTATTAGCTATTTTTAAGGCATAGAAAAACATTACAGTATTTTTCTCTGAAAATGGCATGTTCTTTAAAAATGCATAACATAATAAATTTTGTATGATACCTTACAATATTATATCTTTTAAAAATGTATGTATACAGTGAAAATGATCTGTAAGTCATTACTCTTACTATCTAGTTAAAAAAATTTCTGATCTTTGGGGCGCCTGGGTGGCTCAGGTTGGTTGGGCAACTGCCTTCGGCTCAGGTCATGATTCCGGAGACCCGGGATCAAGTCCCACATCGGGCTCCCTGCTCTGTGGGAAGCCTGCTTCTCCCTCTCTCACTCCCCCTGCTTGTGTTCCCTTTCTGGCTGTGTTTCTCTCTGTCAAATAAATAAAACTTTAAAAAAAATTTTTTTCTGATCTTTGACCAGAGATTTAGAGTGACAAAGAGTAAGATACAAAGATTAGTATGAGAAAACTGCCTTAATATGAAAAGCCTATTCAGACTAGAGGAGGTTATAATCACCAATATAAGCCAGATAGAGTCAAAGTGGTCTGTCCTTCAGCTGTCCTTCAGAAATTTACAGTTTGGGAGAATTACCAACAATTATAGCAGAAGCAAGAGAGAGCATTAAAATTCTTGAAATTAAGCCATATGAACATGAGTTCATTTACTTTACAGATTCATAAAGTGAGACAAGTCCATCATTTTTAACAGGCGAAGATTTTTGGCCCCCCAAAAACTGTTTTTGTATTAATCCAGAACAAAGAAAAAAAAATCTAAATGTAGAAAGCAAAAGAAACAAGCCCAACTCCGAAAAGAAAAATACATTTAAAATAAATTAATTAATTAATAGAAATTAATAAAGTAATTTTACAGTATTATTTAAGGTGGTTAAAGTTAAATATTATCTTTTTATTATCATAAGCAACTAAGAAATATACAGTAGTTCTTTTTAAGTGAGGATGTTGCTATAAAAATTCAATTTTTAAATGATTATATTACCATGTTAATGGAAACATGATCATTTTAAATAATTTGGGTAGAAATATTAGTAAGATAGTAAATTCAGAGACTGTAGCAATAATATATAAGGTTATTATTTTTTACAGCACTATACTGCCAAATTGAATCTTGGATAGACATTGATGTTCCATTTGATTCTATAATTATTGACTTGGCCATGAACTTGCTACTCACTGAAGATAGTTATGAATGATTGCCCAGCTGTTGCTGGTAGGTAGAGAGGCTGAAAGTAAAGTGATAATTTCAGCTTCCCATTGAAGATTCTCAGAATGAAGCAAAGTTGGTAGGTGTTGGCATTTTGAGGCTTTCTTATAATAACTATATAGATTTGGTAGTGTAAATGCAATTGTTTATATGTTTGTATTTGAATGCCACTATCTAAAAGTTATAAAGTTAGCATGTTATTTCAAATTTTCTTATATTTTGAAATTAATATATAAATATATTTTATATATTTCTTATGTTTTTCTTTATTAGGAAACACTTAATATTTAATTGGTGGAAATTCTTAAAAATGAATGATTCTTTTGCCCATGAACTAATTAAAAACAAGCAAAACATGGTTTTATTAGCACAAGCTAAGAATTACATTAATACTGTATATTTTTACAAAACATGTCAATGCCACCTAGTATTCCCTGCAGGAATATGCTTGTTTTTATAACATGGGACAAAAGTTAAACCTTGCTAGAGGAGAAGGGATGAAATTCTGAAGTAAGTAAACCTAACATATATCTAACAGAAAAGGTATAAACTACCTTCTTTAATTGGTGTAAGCACATTTAAGTCACTACTACTTCTTCTTCTTCTTCTTTTTTTTTTTTTTTTTTTTTTTTTTAGAAAGAGGGAGGCAAAGGAAGATGGAGAAAGGGAATCTTAAGCAGGCCCCATGCGCAGTGCAGAGCCTGATGCGGGCTTGATCTCAAAATCCTGAGACCATGACCTGAGCTGAAATCAAGAGTCAGAAGCTTAACTAACTGAGCTACCCAGGCACCCCAGTTAAAACATATTTAAAATTATATTATGGCTTTAAGCCTGGTAGTTAATTTTGTATAAATTGGTACATTATATTCTAGTATTAGTAATGATTTTGCTGTAGCAATAAAAAAAAATAAAATGTCTTTCTGCTATAGTACTGAAACATAAATATATTTTTATACACAAAACTTAGGTATTACCTACAAGAAACATAGAGTTACAATGTGAAAGAGTATAAGGTAAAATAATTTGGAATAAATAAACAATCTATGCTTTCATTTTGGAATAACAGAACAATAGATATTTCTTTCTCTTGAAATTCAGTGAGGTCAAAAGAATACACCTCACTTAGAAGTGGTTTAGGTCTTAAGAAATTTTGGATTAGAGATTGTGATTTTTTTTTAAATAATATGTTAGGAGTTGATTAGTACTCTACCAGTTATTTTTTCCAATAAAACTCGTTGTTAATTCATTGCATTTTCAGTAAGTCTCCTATTGAACTTTCACTGTTCCTACAAGCCAGCTTCTAATTCCTAACAGAAGGCTCTGAAGACAGAAGCAACTTACACTATCTGTTTATGATACTCATTTGAATGATGTATTCATGAGTTGGCAGAGGTGCAGCCATATAGTCTGGCATAACTGATTATCATGTCTTAGCAAATGAAGAGAGCCCTAGGGCATTAAGAACTCTCAACTATTAATATTGGTTTTGCCACAAGGCAGTTAAATAAACTGACAGTTTGGCAGAGGCATGACTCCTTGCAGACTCATATACTGATTACTTCTGAAATATCATTAATATTACCAAGTTCTCAGTTACTCACAGTTCAATTTAAAAAATCTTCCTTACTTTATGGAAACAAAAAGTATAAACAGATTATCTTGATACTAATAGGATATGGAATACATTTCAATTTATCAGGTTGAATAAACAAAAATAATGAAAATATAGTAAAATGTATGTCTTTCTCCCCAAAGTTAACTGTACAAATAACCATATTTTTCTTGTGAAAATAGCCTATAATTATAATAAAACTAGTTAATAGTTACATGGATTGTGCTTTCAGATTTTATTTTTTTATTATTTATTTATTTATTTATTTATTTTTAAAGATTTTATTTATTTGACAGAGAGAAACACAGCCAGAAAGGGAACACAAGCAGGGGGAGTGAGAGAGGGAGAAGCAGGCTTCCTGCCAAGCAGAGAGCCCGATGTGGGACTTGATCCCAGGTCTCCGGGATCATGACCTGAGCCGAAGGCAGTTGCCCAACCAACTGAGCCACCCAGGTGCCCCAGTGCTTCCAAATTTTAGATTTTAGAACGGTATAAGGTTTTTCAAAAGAAGAATTCAAACTTAGAGACTGATAAGATTTTTAATTGATATAAACCTTGTTCAAACATTAATGTATTTTTCATTAAAGACACTTTAAAACAAGAGGGTCTTATATTTTATAATAATATATACTTATGTTTAATTGTTGCCTTAATACTTTACTTTGTAATGTTAATATTCTAGATAATATTTAACACTGCTTAAATGCTGGTGAGAAAGAGAAACTGATTTAAATATTCAAAAATGATACTTTATGGACCAAAATTATTTATAACTTTCAATAATTAGAGTTACACAATTTCAAAAACTCAAGGACAGCATTGGGAACAATCATCTGAAGTATATTTTTACTTACATTTTATGTTAAACACATACTCATATTTTATAGGGAAGATCATTTTCTCCCATAGCTTCTTTAATTGGTCAGAACTTAATCTATACTAAATTGAGAAATCAGATTTATTAAAAAGTCAAGTGGTAGTCACCTATCCAGAACCTGGTTGCAACATATATCTGTTACATATTTAAATTCTAAATTTTTGAATTAATTTTAATTGGATAATTACACCTATATTATATGTAAACCTTTTGTTGCTGTTACACTCTCCATGCCTAAAATTGAGCAAAAGCAAGTGTATGAAAAAGATACACTTTATTTTTTATTTTTTTTTCAGTGTTCCAAGATTCATTGCCGATTCCCCACACCCAGTGCTCCATGCAATATGTGCCCTCAGTACTTACCACCAGGCTCTCTTATCCCCCCCACCCTCCCTCCAAGTCCCTCAGTTGGTTTCTGTGTCCAAAGTCTCTGTTTCATTTCTCTCCCTGGATTACCCTACTTCCCATTTACTTTCCTTCTACTGTCTTCTATATTATCCCTTATGTACCACAAGTAAGTGAAACCATGTGATACTTGACTTTCTCTACTTGGATTATTTCACTCAGCATAATCTCTACCAATCCATTCCATGTTGCTACAAAAGTTGGATATTCATCCTTTCTGATGGAGGTATATTATTCCATGGTATATATGTACCACATCTTCTTTATCCATTCATCTGTTGAAGGGCACCTTGGTTCTTTCCACAGTTGGAGATTGTGGCAATTGCTGCAATGAACATTGGAGTACATATGGCCCTTCTTTTCACTACCTCTGTATCTTTGGGGTAAATGCCCAGTACTGCAATTGCAGGGTCATAGGGAAGCTCTATATTTAATTTTTTAAGGAATCTCCACACTGTTTTCCATAGCGGCTGCACCAGCTTGCATTCCCACCAACAGTGTAAGAGAGCTTTCTCTGCAGCCTCTCTTGTTTCCTGACTTGTTAATTTTGGCCATTCTGACTGATGTAAGGTGGTATCTCAGTGTGGTTTTGATTTGAATTTCCCTGATAGCTAGTGACGCTGAACATTTTTTTATGTGTCTGTAATTAATTTATGTATCTTTTATGGAGAATTGCCTCTTCATGTCTCCTGTCCATTTTTTTGATGTGATCATCTTCTTGGAGGTTGAGTTTGAGTAGTTCTTTATAGATCTTGGATATCAGCCCTTTGTAGTGTCATTTGGAAATATCCTCTCCCATTCTGTGGGTTGCCTCTTTGTTTTGTTGACTGTTTCCTTTGCTGTACAGAAGCTTTTTATTTTGATGAAGTCTCAGAAGTTCATTTTCGCTTTTGTCTCCTTTGCCTTTGGAGACATGTCTTGAAAGAAGTTGCTGTGGTTGATGTCAAAGAGGTTACTACCTATGTTCTTTTCCAGGATTTTGATGGATTCCTGCCTTATGTTGAGGTCTTTTATCCATTTTGAATTTGCCTTTGTGTGTGGTGTGTAAGAGAATGGTCAGGTTTCATTATTCTATATGTAGCTGTCCAATTTTCCCAGCACCATTTATTGAAGAGATTGTCTTTTTTCCACTGGATATTTTCTCCTACTTTGTCAAAGATGATTTGCCCATAGATTTGTGGGTCCATATCTGGACTCTCTACTTTGTTCCATTTGTCTATTTCCCTGTTTTTGTGCCAATACCATGCTCTCTTGGTAATCACGGCTTTGTAGTAAAGCTTGAAGTCAGGTAATGAGATGCCCTCAGCTTTGTTTTTCTTCCTCAGCATTTCCTTAGTGATTTGGGGTATTTTTTGGTTCCATATAAATTTTAGGATTGTTTGTTCCAACGCTTTGAAGAATGTTGGTGGAATTTTGATCGGAATGGCATTGAAACTATAGATTGCTCTGGGCATTATAGACATTTTGACAATGTTTATTCTTCTGATCCATAAGCATGGAATGCTCTTCCATCTTTTTGTGTCTTCTTCAATTTATTTCATGAGTGTTCTGTACTACTTCCTTGAGTATAGATCCTTGACTTCCTTGGTTAGGTTTATTCCTAAGTATCTTATGGTTTTTGGTGTTATAGTAAATGGAATCGATTTTCTGATTTCCCTTTCTGTTTTTTTATTGTTAGTGTATAAGAATGCAACTGTTTTCTGTGCATTGATTTTGTATCCTGCCACATTACCAAATTGTTGTATGAGATCTAGTAGTTTGGGGGTAGAGTCTTTTGGGTTTTCCACATAGAGTATCATGTCATCTGCAAAGAGAGAGAGTTTGACTTCTTTGCCAAGCTCAATACCTTTTATTTCTTTCTGTTGTATGATTGCTGTTGCTAGGACTTCTAACACTATGTTGAACAGTAGTGGTGAGAGTGGGCATCCTTGTCTTGTTCCTGATCTCAGAGGGAAGGCTGTCAGTTTTTCCCCATTGAAAATGATATTCACTGTGGGTTTTTCGTAGATAGATTTTATGAGGTTGAGAAATGTTCCCTCTATCCCTATACTTTGAAGAGTTTTGATCAGGAACGGATGTTGTATTTTGTCAAATGCCTTTTCTGTATCAATTGAGAGTACCATGTGGTTCTTCTCTCTTCTCTTATTGATTTGTTCTATCACGTTGATTGATTTGCAAGTGTTGAACCACCCTTGCATCCCTGGGATAAATACCACCTGGTTATGGTGGATAATCTTTTTAATGTATTGTTGGATACTGTTAGCAAGGATCTTGTTGAGAATCTTGGCATCCATATTCATCAGTGATATTGGTCTGAAGTTCTCCTTTTTGATGGGGTCTTTGTCTGGTTTGGGGATTAGAGTGATGCTGGCTTCATAGAAAGAGTCTGGAAGTTTTCCTTCCATTTCTATTTTCTGAAAGAGCTTCAGGAGAATAGGTGTTATTTCTTCTTTGAATGTTTGGTAGAATTCCCCAGGGAATCTGTCTGGTCCTGGATTCTCGTCTTTGGGGAGGTTTTTGAACACTGCTTCAATCTCATTACTAGATATAGGTCTATTCAAATTGTCAATGTCTTCCTATATAAGTCTTGGAAGTTTATAGGTTTCTAGGAATGTATCCATCTCTTCTAGGTTGTTAAACTTATTGGCATATAATTGTTGATAGTAATTCCTGATAAATTGTTTCTATTTCCTTGGTGTTAGTTGTGATCTCTCCCCTTTCATTCATAATTTTAATAATTTGGGTCTTCTCCATTTTCTTTTGGATTAGTTTGGCCAATGGCTTATCAATCTTATTCTTTCAAAGAACCAGCTTCTAGTTTCGTTGATGTGTTCTACTGTATCTCTAGTTTCTGATTCATTCATCTCTGCTCTAATCCTAATTATTTCTCGTCTTGTGTTAGGGGTTGGTTTAATTTGTTGTTGATTTTCCAGTTCTTTAAGGTGTAATGGGAGTTGGCATATTTAGGATTTTTGAATTTTTTTGAGTGAGGCTTGGATGGCTATGAATTTCCCCCTTAGGATTGCCTTTGCTGTATCCCATAGAGTTTTGGATTGATGTATCTTCATTTGCATTGGTTTCCATAAAGTGTTTCAGTTCTTCTTTGATTTCCTGGTTGATCCACAGATTCTTGAGCAGGGTCATTTTTAGCTTCCAAGTGTTTGATTTTCTTCTGAATTTTTTATGGTGGTTGAGTTCCAGTTTCACTGCATTGTGGTCAGAGAATATGGAGGGAATATTCTCAATCTTCTGGTATCGGTTGAGCCCTGATTTGTGACCTAGTATGTGGTCTATTCTGGAGAAAGTCCATGTGCACTGGAGAAGAATGAGTATTCTGCTGTTTTAGTGTGGAATGTTTTGAATATATCTATGAGATCCATCTGGTTCAATGTGTCATTCAAGGCTCTTGTTTCTTTGTTGATTTTCTGTTTAGATGATCTGTCTATTGCTGAGAGTGATGTGTTAAGATCTCCTACAATTAATGTATTCATATCAATATGACTCTTTATTTTGCTTAACAGTTGGCTTATGTAGTTGGTTGCTCCCATGTAGGGGGTATAAATATTTACAATTGTTAGATCTTCTTGGTGTATAGACCCTTTGAGAATGATGTAGTGTCCTTCTGTGTCTCTGACTGCAGTCTTTAGATTAAAATCCAATTTGTTTGATATGAGAATCACTACCCCGGCTTTCTTTTGGGGTCCGTTGGCATGAAAGATGGTCCTCCATCCCCTCACTTTCAATCTGGATGTGTTTTTAGATTCAAAATGTGTCTCTTGTAAACAGTATATGGATGGGTCTGTTGTTTTATCCAGTCTGCAACCCTGTGCCTTTTTATTAGAGCATTTAGGCCTATTCACATTGAGAGTGACTATTGATAGATACATTTGTATTGACATCATGCTGCCTGTGAAGTTCATGTTTCTATAGATTACCTCTGTAAATTTCTCTTCTGTGTCACTCTTGTGTTCATTTCTCTTTTATAGAAACCCTCTTAGTATTTCTTGTAGTGCTGGCTTGGTGGTTGTATAATCTTTTAGTCTTTGGCGGTCCTGGAAGCTCTTTATTTCTCCTTCCATTCTGAAAGTCAACCCTGCTGGATACATTATCCTTGGTTGCATATTTTTGTCATGTAATTTCCTGAATATGTCTTGCCAGCCCTTTCTGGCTTGCTAGGTTTCTGTGGAAAGGTCTGACGTTATTCTGATGGTCCTCCCTCTATAGGTAAGGGATCGCTTTCCCCTAGCTGTCCTTAAGATATATTCTTTAGTTTTATGACTCACGAATTTCACAATTATGTGCCTGGAGATTTTTCTGGCCTCATTGATCTTGGGGGGGTGTCCTCTCTGACTCTAGGACATGAACATTTGTTTCATTCCTCAGATTAAGGAATTTTCATCCATGATTTGTTCAACTATATCTTCTAGGCTTCTCTCTCTCAACTCCTTCGGGGATTCCAATAATTCTGATATTGGAGTGTTTCATGGCATCATTCATTTCCCTTATTCTGTTTTCATGGAATTTTAGCTGTTTGCTCCAAGACTTCTCTCCTTCTTAATCCATCTGTCTTCTAAATCACTGATACGATCTTCAGCTTCACTTACTCCAGCTGTTAGCATATTTAAATTAGATTGCATCTCGTTAATAGCCTTGCTAACCTCAGCTTTCACTTCTGTTATTAGGGCTTCCATTTTGAGACTAATGTTCTTTTCCAAATTAGCCATTGCTTGGACGATTGCTGCCCTGAATTCCATTTCTGTCATTGTTTATGTTCATTTCCAGTAATTCTGTGACCGGGGTTGCAGTCTCAGGGTTCTTCTGTTGGTTGTTCCTCCTCCTAGTCATTGTGGCGAGGAGTGGTTGAGGGGGTGTATATCTATATATATCAGCCACTATCCAGATGAATTTGTTGCTGGAAGGTTTTGGAGCAATCAGAATTCACCACCGAAAAGGAAGAAGAAAGAAAAAAAGAAAGGGAGAAAGGAAGCAAGAAAAGAAACCCCTGCCAGAGTGGGGACCAGTGGTAGGATTTATATGGTACAAAACTACTACAGGGTAAAGAAAAAGGCTGTCAAGAGTAAATGAAGAAATCAAAAAGTGAACCCCAACCTGAATGACCCCCAAGATCATATTTATATGATACAAAGGCAAAAACAATTACATAGAAACAGTGACAGACTAGGGTGGGAAGGTGACACTCCTTGTGGGCAAGGAAAGTATTTCAGATCCTCCCAAGTTTGTCTTGTTATTATTGTTGGAGGAGCCTATTTTCTAAAGATATAGGGAGATTAGAACTGGTTGTATATAGGGGTAGCATTGATAGGGATGTAGGATTACCTTGAAGCTTATAACTATATGTATATATAAAAGAAAAAAATAAAGGAAAGAAGAGAGAAGAAAGGGAAAAAAAGATAAAACAAACAAGAAACATGAGGCAACAAAAACAACAGAAAATACAGAAATGTGTTTGAAAAATTTCAAGGTAAAAAATTGTTATGGTGTATTGTATTGAGTATAACATTGCGATAAAAAGTGGGTATAAATTAAAAGAACAATAACTGTGAGAATGAATTTTTATGTTTAAAGTGGAAACTTTAAAAGTAAAAATAGAAAAAAGTTAAAAAAACAAATAAGGTGAAAAACTGTATCAATAAAGTGTACAGCTTTTGTGGCAGTACCAGGAGTTTAATAAATTGCCTTTCCCCCCCACCCTCCTGATGTTGGGGTTTTATTGTTTGGGTGTTATCCTCCTGTGCTTCTGGCTTGCCTTCTGGGGGAGGGACCTGCCACGCTGTTTTCAGTCCCTTCTACCTGGGCTGCATCTCTCCGCCCCCTTCCTAGGGACTGGAGTCTTTGTAACAAGGTTGTCAGGGTTCAGTTCTCTGGGGGGGGTTGTTCTTTTACAGCCTTTTTCAGCTATTGAGGAAGTCAGGTCAGAGCAAGATGTCTGCGCCCAGACCTTCCCAGAGAGAGCCCCTAATTAACAACCCTCTGGATGATGGGCGGGGGGTGGGGGTGGGGGTGGCGCACAGCCTCTCCCTTGGCCTCCTGTCACAGCTGGGTGAGCACAGACGCTGGTTTGATTTCTGTCCAAAGCCCCCACTTGTCGTTTCACTCCCATGCCACAAAACCGCAACTGATTTTGGGTTGCGGGACCTTGTCTCTGCCCAGGGAGTCTGTGTGACCCCCAGGCAGGAGGGACTGAGGTCCCGCAGCCCCGTATGTCCCGTGCAAGTCTGCAAAATCTCCTTCCCTGGGGGGTCCGTGCCTGGCCCAGGGGGTGGAAAGAAGCAGGAAAGAAAAGCATCAGAGGAAAGAAAAAAAAAAGCGGGGGAAAAATAGACTCTGCGCAGCAGGCTCTGCTTCATTCCCTCGCTCCGCACCGGGCGCTCTTTCTCTCCACAGATCTATATCCCCGATTCCCCGGCTGCTCCTCAGGCATTCGTTTCTGTTTGCTTTGAATCAGACCATAATCTGCTGTTGTTCCCTGAACACAGAGCACTTTCGTGCTGGGGTATTGCCTTCCAGTGGGTCGCCTCTGCAGGCTTTCTCCCCCGTGCCCTCTGTCCCCAATTGCTCTCACTTCTCTCTACCTCTTTGCTGATGGTCCTTGTCCTGGTGGTGATCCAGAAATGTGAAATATCACATTTCTGGCTGATTTCATGGGTGCTCACAGTGTTCCTGTAGTGTTTTTTGCAGGAATTGAGCTCACTTCAGGAGACTTCCCAAAATGCAGTCACCTGGCCTTCCGCCATCATCCCGACTCCGAAAAAGACACACTTAATTGCACTGATTATTCATACTTTAAATAAACGAACACAAATCTTGCACAAAACTTTTGCAATACCCTGCATGTTTCTACATTTTTCTAATCTACTATCTCTTCTAATCTCTGGGAATGATATTTTGAACTTTCTTTTTTTCAAATATAAGCAGACAAGAGACTTAATTTTATGTCCTCAGTGGTTTGTCCTCTAATGTGTCTGAAACCATGCCTGGAGATTCTACCTGCCCTCCCATTACAATTGCTCACATAATCCTCATTTGCAGTGGGTCCTGTCTACTTTTGGTATTGAACAACACTGTTCTCATAATAGTATTTGCTTTCTCCTTCTTTATCATATTCTCCTTCCTCTGCCTAATGGCCTATATTCTTACAGTGTAGTAATTTCCATACCATATAAATAAATCTCCTTGTAACTATACCTCCCCCTTCAGATGTCTCTTCATTGGTCTATTTATAACAAAACTCCAAAGAATTGTACATTATAACATTCCTCAATATTTACCTCTTTTTTTTTTTCTCATTAACTCCAGCATCTTTTTTAACTGTTAGTCCACTGAAGTCCATGTATCAAGTTTACCAACAGCTTTCATAAAAACTACTTTGGCCAACAGAAAGTCCACTACCACTACTTTTGCATCAAATGAATTAACCTACTAGAACTATTACTGTCTCTATTACTAGTTTGGATGGCTTCCTGGCCACTAGAATATCTTTGTTCCCTTTGTTGGCTTGTTTGTTTCAATTTTATTTACCCCATCCTCCTTCCTAATCTCAAAATATGAGATGCCCAAATTTTAATATTCAGCCCTTTACTTTTCTTTATTTATAATAAATCTCTATTGATTTGTCAAATTCAATCATTTTAAACATGAGCACTTAAAAATGTTCAAACTTTTTAACACCTTTATTGAGATATATTTACATATCATATTATTTAGCAACTTTAATTATATAGTTCAATGGCTTTTAGTATATTCAGAGTTGCACAACCATCACCACATCAGTTTTAGCCAATTTTTACCTGAGAACAAACTTTGTACTCATTAATAGTTTTCCCCTTTGCCCCCTAAGTCCTAAGCCCTAGATAACAGCTGCTGTACCTTCTGTTTCTGTAGATATATTTTGTACATGTCATAAGAATGAGATCATATGTAACCTTTTGCATCTGGCTTTTTCACTTCTTTTACTTAGCATATTTTTTTCAAGATTTATCTATGTTGTAGCATGTTTGACAAATATTGCATTACACGGATATACCATATTTTTTTTATCCATTCATCAGTCAGTGAATTTTGGTTCTTTTGAATAATGCTGCAAAGAGCATTTAAATGCAAATTTTTGTGTGGATCTATATTCTCATTTCTCTTGGATAGATATCTGACAGTGGAATTGCAAAGTAATAGGGTAACTCAACTTTCATGTTCTGGGGAACTGCCAGAGTATTTTCAGAGTAGCCACACCATTCTCCATTCCATTCACCAGAAGTGTATGAAAGTACTATTTCTTCACATTCTAGGTAATACTTGCTATTATCTGTCTTGTTGGTTATAGTCATCCTAATGTGTGTGAAGTGGTACATCATTTAACTTTTGATTCACATTTTCCTGATGGCTAATGACTGAGTATCAGATTTTTAATGGATGCTTTTATATCTTCTTATATCTAAGTGCCTATTTAGATACAGATTTAGAGTAATTTTTAAAATAGGGTTGTCTTTTTAGTATTGTTAGTGTGTTTTTTTTTCTTTTTAATTAACATATAATATTATTTGCATCAGGGGTACAGGACTGTGAATCATCAGTCTTACACAATTCATAGCACTCACCATAGCAATACCCTCCCATAACCCATCCACCCTATACACTCTCCCCACCAACTAACTCCAGCAATACTTAGTTTGTTTCCTGAGGGTAAGAATCTCTTATGGTTTGTATCCCTCTTCGGTCCCTACTTATTTCATTTCTTTCCTTCCCTTCCCCCTACAAACCCCCATGTGCCACTTAAATTCCTCATATCATATGATAATTGTTTTTTCTCTGATTGACTTATTTCACTTAGCATAATGACCTCCATGTTATTGCAACTGGCAAGATTTGGGGTTCTTTGAAGGATGCATAGTATTCCATTGTATATATACCCCACATCTTCTTTATCCAGTCATCTATTGATGGACATCTAGGTTCTTTCCATAGTTTAGCTATTGTGGCCATTGCTGCTATAAACATTCAGGTGCACGCACCCCTTCTGATTACTACATTTGTATCTTTAGGGTAAAAAATCCCGTGATGTAATTGCAGGGTCAGAGGGTAGCTCTATTTTCAACTTTTAATATATTCTAAACGCCAATCCCTTACCAGATATGTGGTCTGCAAATATTTTCTTCCATTCTTTGGTTAACTTTTTACTTTTTTAATAGTGTCCTTTGAAACAAAATATTTTTAATTTTAGTGAAGTCCAATTTATCTACTGTATTGTTGCTTGTGCTTTTCATGTCCTGTCATGGAAGGTTTTGCCTAACTCCGGGCCACAAATACTTCTATGTTTTCTTCTAAGTGTTTCATATTCAGTTTTAACATTTAGGTTTTCTATAAGTTTCAAGTTGATTTTTATGTTTTGTATGTAAAAGGGACCCTTTTCTCTTTCTTTATTTCTTTTTTTCTTTCTTCTTTCCTTTTTCTTCTTTCTTTTCTTCTTTCTTTCCATGTGAGTATCCAGTTTTCCCAACAATATTTTTATTTACCATTATTATTTTGGGATTAGCTTATCAATTTTTGGGGGGAAAGAGTAACATAGACTACAATAGGAACTGAGTTGAATCTATAGATCAATTTGGGTAGTAATGCCATCTTAACAATATTGTTTTCCAATCCATGAAATATCTTTCCATTTATTTACATTTTCTTTAATTTCCTTCAATAATATTTTATATTTTTCAGTGTATCCGGTTTGTACTTTTTGATAAATTTATTAATATATATTTTATTGGTTTGGTGATATTATAAATCAAGTTTAAAAATATTTATTTATTTATTTGGAGAGAGAGAGCATGAGAGGGAGCATGAATGGAGGTAGGAATAGAGGGAGAGGGAGAAGCAGGCTCCCTAGTGAGCCCAATATGGGGACTCAATCCCAAGACCCTGGAATCATGACCTGAGCCAATGGCAGATGTCACCTGGGTGCCCTATAAATCAAATTGTTATCATAAATTCATTTGGATTATTCATTGCAAGTGTATAAAAATACAATCAACTTTTTTATAGTACTTATGTATCTTGCAGCCTTGCTGAAATAATTCATTCCAGTGCTTTTTTGATTGATTCCTAAGATTTTTTTTTAATATAGAGAGCATGTCATTTATGAATAGAGATAATTTTATTTTTCCTTTCCCATATGAATCTTTTTTTTACTTTTTATTTTGTTATTATTATTAGCCTAATTTATCTTACTAGATGGAAACTCCAGTACAGTGTTGAATTAGCCAAAGCACTGCCTTGCTCCTGATCTTAATGATAAAACATTCAGTAACATACCAGTAAATATGAAGCTAACTGGATTTTCTGATATGTGCTCTTTAGTAGGTTGAAGAAAATTACTTTTTATTCCTACTATTTAGTATTTTTGTAATGAAATCATGTTGGATTTTATCAAATGCTTTGTCTATGTCTACTGTAATGTACACATGTTTTTTCTTCTTTATTTTTTAAATGTAATATATTACATTAATTGATTTAAAATATCCAAGCAACTTTGCATTTCTTGTCACATGTGTAATTCTTGCTATGTGTTACTTGATTCAGTTTCTTATATTTTATTGAGAATATTTGCTTTTACATTTATAAACTATATGTTTATCTGTTTGTTTGTTTTTTCCTTTGATGTTTTCTCCTGGTTTGGTACCAATACTCCCCTTTTATAATGAAAGGGAAAGTGTTATTTTCTCTTTTATTTTTTAAAAGAATTTGTGAAAGACTGGTTAATTATTCTTTAAATGTTTGGTAGAATTCTGTAGTGAAGACACTAAGCCTGGGTTTTACTTTGTGGGATATTTTAAAATTATGCAGTTTCTTTATTTGTGTTATGATTTTAATAAGATATTTCTTCTTGAGTCAACTTCTATAGTTTGTGTTTTCCTGAGAATTTTTATTTCTTCTGTTATCTAATAGATAACATAGAACAAATAACATAGTGTCGTTCATAGTATTCTATTATAATAATTTTTACTTCTTTGTGGTCAGTTGTAATGCTTCTTTTATTACTGATTTTAGAAATATGAGGTGTCTTTTTACTTGCAAGTTGTTTATCTTTTCAAAGATCCAACTTTTGGATCTATTGACTTTTCAGTTTTTCTTTTTTGTAGTTACTGAATGTATTGTATAGTATTCATTATTTACTCCTTTTGCTTTCTTGGGTTTTAGACTTCCATTCTTTTTATAGAGTGTTAAATGATAATTTGTATGGTGTAAGAGAATGGTCGAGTTTCATTCTTCTATACATAGCTGTCCAATTTTCCCAGCACCATTTATTGAAGAGACTGTCTTTTTTCCACTGAATATTATTTCCTGCTTTATTGGATATTATTTGACCATAGAGTTGAGGGTCCATATCTGGGTTCTCCATTTGATCCATTAGTCTGTGTCTGTTTTTGTACCAATACCATGCTGTCTTGTTGATCACAGCTTTGTAATAAAGCTTAAAATCAGGCAACATGATGCCCCCTGCTTTGTTTTTCTTTTTCAATATTTCCTTAGTGATTTTTTTTTCTGGTTCCATACATATTTTAGGATTGTTTATTCCAGCACTTTCAAAAACGCCAGTGGAATTTTGTTCAAGATGGCATTGAAAGTATAGATTGCTCTGGGCAGTATAGACATTTTAACCACACACAAAAATAAACTCAAAATGGATGAAAGACCTCAACCTGAGGCAGGAATCTATCAAAATCCTAGAGGAAAACGTAGGCAGTAACCTCTTCAACATCGGCCATAGCAACTTCTTTCCACAAGTCTCCAAAGGCAAAGGAAACAAAAGTGGAAATGAACTTCTGGGACTTCAACAAAATAAAGTTTCTGCACAGCAAAGGAAACAGTCAACAAAACAAAGAGGCAACCCATGGAATGGGAGAGGATATTGGCAAATGATACTGCAGACAAAAGGTTGACATCCAAGATCTGTAAAGAACTCCTAAAACTCAACACCCAAAAACCAAATAATCAAGTCATAAAATGGGCAGAAGACATGAACAGGCACTTCTCCAATGAAGACATACAGATGGCTAGTAGACACATGAAAAAATGTTCATCATTAGCCATCAGGAAAATTCAAATCAAAACCACATTGAGATACCACCTTACACCAGTTAGAATGGCCAAAAGTAACATGTGGTGGGTAGTAAAGAGGGCACGATTGCATGGAGCCACTGAGGGTGGTGCATAAACAATAAATCTTGGAACACTGAAAAAAAAATAAAATTTAAAATAAACAAGAGATGAAAATTTGGGTTATTGATTTGATATCTTCTTTTTATTTGGGATTTAGAGTAAAAATTTTCCTTTTAAACACTGTTTTATTTTATAGAATCCCATAAGTTTTGCTAGGTTATGTTTCATTTCGTTCATTTAAAAGTATTCTCTAATTATTGTAATGTTTTGACCTATTGTTAATTTAAGAGTGTGCTGCTTAATTTCCAATATTTTTGAGTTTATTTCATTGTGGTTGGAGAATGTAATTTGTATAGTACCAACTCTTTTAAATTTCTTGAGATATATGGCTTAGAATATCTGTCTTAGAAAACATTTCATGTATACTCAGAAAGAATTTATTTTCTGTTGTTGCTTGGTAGAAAATTCTATGCATATTTGTTAGGTTTGGTTGGTTTACAGTGTCCTTCAAGCCTTCTATTTCCTTGTTGAGCTTCTGCTTAGCTATTCTATTTAGAATATTGGGGATTGAAGTCCTTAACTATTGTGGTTAATCAACAGTAATAGTATATTAATAGTCAGCAATAATATTCTAAATTGTCTATCTCTTCCCTCAACTTCATTGGTTTTTACTTTATGTGTTTTGGATTTCTTTTTCAGGTACACACATTGTTGCATTTTCTGATGAATTAAAGCTTTTGTTTTTATAAGATGTAATTTTTGCCTCTAGTAATCATTATTTTGAGTTTGGTCTAGATAGTTACACTGTTATTAACCGAGTGCATGATATATCTCTTTTCATCTTTTATTTTCAACCAGTTTGTAACTTTAGATCTAAAATGTGTCTCATGAAGACAACATATAGTCAGATCTTTTTCATTTCAACCATTTCGCAAATATTTGGCCTTTGAGCATATTATTTAATTTATTTAATCTATTAATGTATTTACAGAAAAGTTAAGATTTACTACATTTATTTTACTATTTGTTTTCTATATGACTTATGTCTACTCCTATAATACCAGCTTCTTTTGTGTTAAGTAGATATTATTTATTGTACCATTTCATTTATTACTGATTCTTTTACTCTATTCTTGGAATTATATTCTTAGTGGTTAAATTTGGTGGATTTTAAGGGTAACATTTTAGCTTGAAAAATATTAGATCAGATTACTACTACATAATTTCAATAGTTACTAAAATTTTCCCCAGTATAGGTCCATTATTTTCCACTACACCACGCTGCTTTTGTCATATAAATCTGATCTTTATACAATATAATCCTTTTCATACAACTAAGAATTATTGTTTTATTAAAGTAAAATTAGGAGAGTTACAAACAAAAATATATTTATACTTTTATATGTACCTTATTGTTACACTGATAGTGTTTTTATTTCTTCAGTGTGGATTTGAGTTATTCTCTAGTATCCTTTTAGTTTAGCTTGCAAGATTCTTTAGTATCCCATATAAGTAGATTTGCTTTAGTCTACACTTTTCTTTATTTGAGAATGTCATAATTTTCCTATATTTTTAAGGTAATTTTGTGGAATATGGAGTAAAAGGATGGGGAGAAAGGCTATAAGTGAAAAAGTGTAAGTTAAATGAAAAAAAAAAAAAAGTACCTCAGCTAAGCTCTGCTAAAGGATTTTTGGCAAAGCACCTGGGAAGTGCTTTAGGGAAGGCACATGATAAGGGGACCTCTGAATGGAGGTACATGGGTTTAAGAATACAGATATACACATGAGCATGGCTGACCCAGTTAGAAGAGGGGAATCATAGTCCTTCCTGAAAATCCCTTCAGAAAACTGCAATGTACTACTTATGTATCAAGTTTGCTGAGGAGAAGGCAGCTTCCACCAATGTAGCCTGGCAGGTGGAGATTTGTAACTACCTATGGTCAAGCCTAAAAGATCACACATAAAATGTTCACTTGGAGTCAGACTCTTCAGCCTGCTAACTGACTTTGTTTACATTCTTGACCATATAATTCACTTTTCCAAAAGCAGCCATAATTATATCATAATCCAAACACCTTCTTATAACAGGATTTTTAAAGATTTTATTTATTTACTTATTTTTGAGGAAGAGAGTGAGTGAGAGAGAGCATGAAAGGGGAGAAGGTCAGAGGGAGAACAGACTCCCCGTGGAGCTGGGAGCTCAATCTGGGACTTGATCCTGGGACTCCAGGATCATGACCTAAGCTGAAGGCAGTGGCTTAACCAACTGAGCCACCAGGCGCCCTTTATAACATAGTTTCTATAAGTTCCTTGTTTAGCTCTCAGACTTCATCACTCCACTCTATATAGACACACCAAGCTCACATTCATCTAAAGGTCCTTATACTCTTCTTCTCAGAACAATATTTTCCCACTTTTTTGCATAGTTTTCTTTCTCACTTCATCCATGTCTTTGCTAAAGCACCATCGGTCAAAGCAGTCTTCTATGACTACATAAAAGACCTTGGCCATTTCTAGCAATGTCTGTATCTTTCATTGCTTCATTTTCTTCATTAAACATATAATTGTTATATATAAATATATACAGATATTTATATATAGCAGATTACATGTTATATATATGTATATATAATATGTATACATATATATAACATATATATTATATATATAAAATATGTATATATATGTATGTATTTGCTAAGATTGTATTGTCTGTTTCATGAGACTATTGACTTCAGAAGGTTGAAACTTTGTATAATTTCTTACTGAATCTCCACTGCTTAAAACGTGCCTTTCAAATGGTATATGGATAATAAATGTTAGGTGAATAAATGAATAAGATGAGAAATATACGTTCAGTTATGTTATTCTAGTTCTCTGAGTAAGTAAATTGATGTATAACCATTTTCTGTCTCAAAACTTCTGATAAAAGCAAAAGAACAACTGGAAAGGAACATAGTGAAAGGATATGATGGAATGGAACATGTAAAATATTCCCATATAGATCTCACTATTTGTTTTATATTGCTAACAACATAATGTATTGTACAAATAAGGGTTTTAAGAATCCTATTCAATTTTAAGCAATCCATTAGCCTAGGGAAATTACATTACACTTGACACCTTTAGTATCACCTCTTCCTTAGGATCTTAGTTAACATATGCAATCTCAGAAATAACATTTTCTCTAGTTCTTTCAGATGTAGTATTTGCAGGCCCTGCAATCATCATCATATTTGTTTACATGGCAAGTGTAGACACTCATGGGCAAAATAATCACTTCAGGGTGAACCACCAAGTGGGCAGTAATGACAGCTGAGGAAGAAAATCATCTCATGCCAACTATACACCCTGTTTCAAGATATTGTTAACTCATAACTGCTTTATCAGTGAAAAAAAATCCCCTCCAATTTAACTCCTTAGTTTACTAATCTTCAGGGTTTTATGAACTTTTACTGTAAAGGGCCTTATAGGAACTACTTTAGGCTTTGTAGGTCATACAGTACATGTCATAACTATTCAACTCTGCCACTGTAGTGGGAAAGCAGGCACAGATAACTTGTAAGTGAATGAGCATCACTGTCTCCCAGCAAAACTATATTTACAAAGACAGGTACCAGGCTGTACTTGTCCTGAGGGTTGTAGTGTGGCAACCTCTGTTATACTTTATCATCAGCTTCACAATGATAAGTATTGACTTGCATCTGATTCTGTCTGTTACGTCTTTCTTACCTCTAAAATCTTTCTACTTTTCTCCTCATGGTAAACTACCAGAAAGTAATCCCAAATTCTTAAACTCTGCTTTGCATTACCTAAAACCTGGCTCTCCCAAGGGCACTGTTTTAGCATACCTCTCAAATGAAGGTGCTTTGTTATCTCTTAGGACCTGTACCTCTGCACTGAGTTGGCTCAGGTTACACCTTGCTTCACACTGCTGCTTCCAACTGTTAGTTTTCATTGTTAAAATTTAATTGATTGGGTGCCTGGGTGGCTCATTTGGTTAAGCGACTGCCTTCAGCTCAGGTCATGATCCTGGAGACCCAGGATCAAGCCCCACATTGGGCTTCCTGCTCGGCGGGAAGCCTGCTTCTCCCTTTCTCAGTCCCTCTGCTTGTGTTCCCTCTCTAGCTGTGTTTCTCTCTGTCAAATAAATAAATAAAATCTTTAAAAAAATTAATTGATTAATATAAGGAGACTCTATCACTCAACTACTATTATCTGCAAACCTCCAGACCATTTACTCTTTTCATCTAAGGTTTAACCAATTTATTCACTGTCTTTAATCCAATAATCCAATAACAGGTGATTTCACCATTTAGGTGATAAATCACTTATCACCCTGAGCTCTCTATAAAATGACTGCCACACTTTCAATTCCCCCCCCCCCGTGCTTTTTAGCCATAAAGTCTCAGGAACACATGAAAACTTGTCCATCATAAGAAAGTGTCCTAAACCCAAATCACTTAATCACTTAACCAAAGCTTATTACTTCTTAAACACAGCTTCCTGTCTTTCTGGTTTTCTTCTCCAATAATTTCAAAAATTTTTATAGTTTATAAAATCTAGACTCCAATTCATTGAATTAGGACTATTTATCAAGTAACCCTAACATTTTGCTCACATGCCTGCTTATCCAGCATATATTCTGTAGTTAGGATTGCCATCTCCTGCTCATATATATCCTAAACTATCTTATTCCTTTGCTGCATATGTGTGCAAACTCTTAATTATACTCCAGAAGAGCCTCTTTGTTTTCCTGCACTTGGACTTGAGCAGTGGAGTACAAGAGGAAAGTAACTCTAAAATAATAATTCTGTGTTAATTGAAATCTCAACAGCCCCTGGGAAATATATTATTATCTGTGTGCAATTAACTCTACCATCATCTTCGAATATGACAATAATTTATCACATTCTTTAAGTCACAAAGCCCTTACCCTCTTTGTTTCCTCTACTCCACTCAGGAGAAGGTTTAATCCCCTGTTCATAAATGTGCAAAATTACTTTTACTGGATTCGTATACAAGAATTCACAATTTAAAAAGTGCATATACATTTGTTTTGAATCTGACATTAATCTATCTCTTTCCTTCTCTTCACATCCAGAAGTACAGGAAAAGTGGTTAGTGTGTATGTCTAGTAGTGTTTTATTGTTATTCATTTCCCTTTCTGTCAGTAACCACACTGGAATTTTCCCTGGGAATCACTGTTCTTCTACCCTAATTAATGTGGCTCATATACAGTAGATTTTGCTTGTTTGTTTGTTTCAGAACTGAAAGTATGAACACAGCCTAACTAGTAAAGCATTACATACTTTTCATAATATTTGATTAAAAATCACTGCCTGTCTCAAGCAGAAACAATCAAAACTAACAATAAGCATTTGCTGGGTTTAAAAAGAGGCACTTATTGTTTTCTCGCCAGACCTTAAACTTCAGAGATGTAAGCTGAGAACTACTCATGCTGGCCAAGTAGAAATCAAGTAATAATTGAAGACAGTAGAGCCAAAATTAGAGAAATACAGGCATCTGGTCTTACAATTTGAATGTCTGAATTATATTCTACCAGGTTTGTCACCAAACTTTTAGTGATATTAGTTAATAGATATTTTTTTTTAGCTTTTATTTATTTATTTGACAGAGAGAGAGGGAAGGAGCAAACAAGCAGTGGGAAGCAGTAGAAGGAGAAGCAGGCTCCCCATTGAGGAGTGAGCCCAATGCACGGCTTGATCCCAGGACCCTGAGATAATGACCTGAGCCAAAGGGAAATGCTTCACCCACTGAGCCAAACAGGTACCCCCATAGATAACCTTTTAAAACAAAAATAATAACTTGAGGGCGCCTGGGTGGCTCAGTTGGTTAAGCAACTGCCTTCAGCTCAGGTCATGATCCCAGAGACCTGGGATCGAGTCCCACATCAGGCTCCCTGCTCGGCAGAAAGCCTGCTTCTCCCTCTCTCACTCCCCCTGCTTGCGTTCTCTCTCTGGCTGTGTTTCTCTCTGTCAAATAAATAAAATCTTTTAAAAAAATTAAAAAAAATAAAACTAATTTGAATTATGTGCCAGTTACTTACATCGGATATCCCTAAATATACTTGTAATTATTTTGTCATTTACTCATTTTAGTCATCCTCCAAAGAAGTATTCATTTATTATTTCAACAAAACAATTCTTGCTATGGTCACCAAATACTGCTATAAGTAGACCTCGAAATCTTTGTTTCACTTAACCTCTCAGCATCATTCGAAAGTGCTTAACACTTCCTTCTTCTTAATATAACATGGGGAAGTATGGAAAATCAGATTATACATGTGTTTTGTAACAGTGAAGTGCTGCCTCCTGAGTTTTAAGACATTTTGAAGAAAGTTCTATCAGAGATCTCAGGGTTATAGACTCTTTGATTCAATAAAAAGAACAACAAAAACTTTCCCATGGTGCCAACTATATTTCAGTTCTCAGGCATAAACTAGTTTAGTGGCTTGAATAATATGTTATTTATTATTTACTATATTAAATTTTTAGTTTAACTTTGGTCAGCTTTGTACTTGGTTTTTTTTTTTTTTTTTAATGTGGAGGGTATTAAAAATGACAAGAAATGAGTACACATATTTCCATGGATCTTTTGAACAATCATGATGACTTGCACCTCCATGAGTAGATAGCTTGAGCCTGAAAATTCTTTTTTTTCAGTGTAGTTGATGTGATGCATTGCTAAATAATTCTTTAACCTGAGGTCATCATTTCTGTTTTTTCGTGTGTGCATGTTCTTTCGGAGGGACAGAAGGGTGCCTGAAAAATATATGATAAATTATAGAATTTAGTAAAAAACAAACAAACAAACAAACAAACAAAAACAACAACAGAAGACAATTCAATCCCTGTGAATACTTTATATCCAATAAAATTTTTTAAATATTCTTATAGTTTATGTTTATGATTATAAATAATCAAAGGGTAAATATACACTTGTTTAAAATTCTGTTGGGAGTGACTTTGGGAAAATGGTGGAATAGGGAGTCCCAGTTCTCATCTCAAACAAAAACAACAATTTAACAATCATCCATGCATCCATTTATGAGGGCTCCAGAATCCAGATGAGAGGTTACAGCACCTCAATTGAGCAGAGAAAGGAAAAAAAAAAAAAAAAAGATGATCAAGGTTAAATAATTTTAATCTATCTAAGTCATATATACACCTACGTATAGTGCCAAATGAGAGTCCTTCATCCACAAGTTCTCTTGTGGAATAAGGAGAGTATTGTGAGCATCTGATCTCCCAATATTTCAGGGTTCTACTCAAGAAGTCTGTCTCTAATGGACCTCACCCTGCAGAGTGAGTGAAACAGCAGGACTAAACTGCCTACAGGTGACTAAGAACAAAGAAAGACAGGAGCTCTTAGTAATAGAACGTGAATCTCAACAGCTAGCCTGCACCCCAGTTCTACAACCCCATAGCTAAAACACAGATATCCCAACTAAAAAATGAATAAAATAACTGAAAAGGTATTTTTTCCAAAGAAGACATACATGGCCAGTAGATATATGAAGAGATGTTCAACATCATTAATCATCAATGAAATGTGAATCAAAAGCACAATGAAATATCACCTCATACTTGTTAGGATGGTTATTATAAAAAAACAGACAAAAAAAAAGATAAAAACATATTGAGGAGTGTGTGAAGACAAGGAACCTTTGTAAACAGTTGGTGGGAATATAAATTGATATAAGCTGATATATCCCCAATTGATATTTCCTCAATGGAAAGCTGTATGGAGGATCTTCAAAAAATTAAAAATAGAACTACCATATCATCTTGCAATCCCACCACTGGGGATATAGCCAAAGGAAATGGAATAAATATCTCAGAGAGATGCCTGTACTCCCATGTTCATTGCAGCACTAATCACTAGAGCTAAGACATGGAATCAACATAAATATCCCTTGATGGATAGGTGAATAAAGAAAATGTGTTATATAAATACAGTGAGATATTATTTATCCTTATAAAAAAGGAAATCTTGCCATTTGTGACAACTTGTATAAACTCGAAGGACATTATGCTAAGTGAAATAAGCCAAATGCAGAAGCACAAATACTACACAATTGTTTATATATGAAGTATCAAAGTAATCAAACTCATAGAAGCAGGAAATAGAATGTTGGATGCCAGGACATGGAGGAAGGGGAAAATGCAGAGGCATTGATCAAAGGGTACAAAGTGTCAGTTAAGAAAAATGAATAACTTTTACAGATCTTTTATTGTGTACTTTAAAATCTGCTGAGAGAGTAGAGCTTATGTTAAGTGTTCTTATCACACACACACAACATATACACACACAGATAATAACTAAAGAGGCTAGGAGAAAACTTTTGGAGGTAACGGATGTATTTATGTCATTTGTTGTTGTCATGGTTTCATGGGTGTATACTTATATCCAAACTCATCAAGTTGTATGCATTAAATATACACAACTTTTTGTATGTCAATCATATTTCAACAAAGGGACTAAAAGCAGGAGATGTCAGTGAATCTTATGTATTTACAAAATATTTAGATGCAAAGTGTGGATATAAATATTTTAAAGTGTCTGATTCATAAAATAATGTAAATCAATATTATCCATTACGGGAATTTCCATAAGTCTTAGTACAAAATATAAGTTCTGAAGACTGAATAGTTTAATACTGCAAGGAATATGATATTCTGCCAAGAATTCACACTAAAATTTATGGTGGAACAGACTTTGTGAAATCATTAAATGCTATTCATTCTGTGTGATGATGTTGTTGTATTGGATTTATTGTGTGTAAAATGATTCCGTATGCTAATTTAAATGGGTGAAGGTTCTGCCATGAAGTCTTTATGCATATGTGCATGAATATTTCTTATGTTATACTTGGGTATACTCCAATCTCATTCAAGAGTGAAAAATGAACTTTGGGTGAAATGAAAATTGCTATCAAAACACTGATTCCATCTGATATGAAAATTTTTACATATGCCTTAACTAAAGTGAAGGAACAATTTGTAGACTTGAAAAATGTACTCATTCACAAAAATAAAGTAACACACATTGAGTGCTTGATATTACATATATAATAATTTATGGGAGGGAGCAACCATAAGTTGGTATTTCAATGTTAATATTTATAAGTTTTCAACAGCTTTCTAGTTTGAACATATATAGTTTGATATGACACTAAGTCACAAGATGTAAGGAATATGTTATAGCTATATGATTAAGAGGAAAAATTGGATTGCTGAAAGTATGAAGGACACTTTATGAAGTTCTTGTATGGGAGTAACACTAGTAGGTTCTCAGTGATATAAAGCTTAAATTAAAAAGGTAATACATAAATTACCACTAAACCATCATGTTTGGCATTTCATTCTGTTTGGCATTCTTGTCAGATTTTATGCTATTAAACTGTTTTATCATTGACTTATACTTATCAAAAATTAGATTTAAAAACACTTCATTTTATATGCTCTGTGCTTACCAAGTACCTTATTATGTATAGGTATAGTATTTTCATGCAAAAATATTATGGTTCAAAGAGTAGAACCAATTGAAGATGTCAATAATTTGATACATTTTATCCAAAAAAGGTAACTTTAAAAATATTAGGTAATTTCATTAAAGAATAAAAATATAATCATCCTAGACAAATATATTGTACAGAAAAATAGCAGTAATATGGTTTTCAAAAACTGCATGGTAAAATTTATTATAGTTTATTAGAATGTACCAAGAATAATTCTTCTGCCCATGGTATATATTAGGGTTTACCTAATAAATAAAATGTTATTGATAAACATTTCTTTAATATACAAATATGAATTACTTTTATTTCTTGGAATGTATCTTAATGTTAAAATAATTTAAATTCACCAATATAATAAAGCAAATGTGTTAGTCATCAAATAAATATTTTTTCAAATAAATATTTTAAAACTTAATTTAATGTAATTATATTTAAGAACAGTTTCAACATTGCAATGTCTCAGTTTCTGTGTTAAATTACATGGTTACTTGTTCCATAGTTTTGGGGTTTTTTTGCCAGTAAAATTAACAATGTATTTGATAAAGACTGAACATGTAATTGTAGACTTCTGTGCCAAATCTTTGAACTGGCACAAATTATAAAATAGAAGTTCACAAAAGCATAAGGGCATACAATAACTAGGCATCTTCTTTTACCAGAAATTCTAAAGGATATCTAAAAGATGGAAAAAAATAGGACTGGTTTGAAATATGATATCATATCCCATTATATTTGAGACACATTTCAAAAATCGCATTTTGATATGTTTCCAAAGGTGGTGGAGATCAATAGGAGGAAATATCATGGCAACAAAGAAGTGTGGTAGTGAATAATTGAGACTGATACTGTAACTCTCAACAGTCTGGTGATTCCTCAGAAAGTTCAAAATTCTTATTACATGACCTTTCACTTATTTTACTAGGTAGCTCCCAAGAAGAAAGAAAATGTGTTAATAAAGCACACATGCTTGGACACAAATGTTTATAGTAATTTTATTAGTGATAGTTCAAAACAAAACAAGATAAATGTCTAGATAAACAAATTGTGTTGCATTTCTATAATGATTATTACTTCATAATAAAAAGGGGAAAATACTGTTGTGCCCAACATGGAAGTGTCAGACATATTATTCTGAGAGAAAGAAATATGTATGAGGGAATATATATTATGTGATTCTGCTTATGCAAAACTCTAGTAAAGAAAATATATAGAGACAGAAACAAAGATTAAGAGGATTAAGAAGTACAGAAATTAAGAAGTAGTACAACAGAAATTTTTAAGTTGATGAAAATATTCTATATCTTATTTATTTGACAGGCAGGAATATATATTTGTCAAAATTCATTATATTGTATAATTAAAATAGATAAATAATTAGATTGGCTACAGAACAAAATAGACAAGGTTTAGGAATAAGTTTGTGCTGAAACAGAACAGGTAAAATAGGAGGTTACAGAACACAAGGTAAGGTAATATAAGACATACTGTAGAAAAATAAAAAGATCCATGGTAAATAGATTCTGAAATTATAACAAGTCTCTAAGAAAGAGAAACACTAGAATGGAGGAAGTGAGATATTTTAAGTTATATATCCTTTTCCTGTTCATTTGTTAGCTAACATATAAACTATAGGATGTGTTCTTGATTTATTAATATTTAAATCAAATTTATATTTTTACAATTTCTAGATAATACAGGGGATTGAGAAAGTCTTAAATCCATTTACTTACTTGTTTTCATTTGTTTTGATTGTATATGTATTTTGAAACCAATAAGACATTATTATTGGTTAAAGTACTCAGGAATTTGTAATCACATCTTTATTCTTTTTACTCATTTTTACTCTTTCTGACATTGCTCTGATTCCATCTAGATTATTTTTCCCCTATCTGAAGAACTACTGGTGACAAATTCTATTGATTTTATCTTTTGATGTATCTTCTTTAGTTTCATATTTGAAGACTGTTTATGCTAAGCTTAGAAATATGGATTGGTGGTCCCTTTATTTAGTTAATGAAAGTGCTGCCACCCACCACCCTTATTTTTGTGTGTGTGTGTAAAAAACAAGAAGTTTGTAATGTCCAAATAAATGAACATTATTCAGTTATACTTACTCATAAGAGAAAATAAGGTACTTCATTTAAAACATATCAGTATCGGATTTTAGAAATAAGAGATTTTAGTTCTGAATTTTGGAATTCGAAGTTTTATAAAAACTTTTAGGTTTATATAAGACAGTATAAAAGAGTAGAAGGAAGTTTTCATTTAAGCCTCAACCAGTGAGTGTTCCTAATGTTAATATCTTATACAGTAATGGTAAAATTATAAAAAACTAAAAACTAAACTGTGAACACCAGTATAACGCTATTTTATAAACTTGAGAGTTTATAAGGATTTCACTAGTTCTTCCACTAGTTCTTCCACTATCATTTTTCTTCCACTAGTTCTTCCACTAGTTCTTCCACTATCATTTTTCTTCCACTAGTTCCACTAGTTCTTCCACTATCATTTTTCTGATATTGGGTTGCAAGATGCAGAGTGCAAGATTCAATCCATGGACTCAACGTGGTTTATAGTTGTCCTATCATCTCCCCAATCCCCTTAAATCCATAACAATTCCTGAAGGCAATCATTTAACTGACTGAGCCACCCAGGCACCCCTGAATACTGGTTTTTCTAAAGGAATTATCTACCTATGTGCATAAATACCTTGTATAAAGTCCAGCACATGGTATGAATTTGATTAATGGCTGTTCGATTGAATTGAAATAACCATCTTTTGAAACTGTCTTTTTCACCAAAGAATTTCTCAGCACTGACTTTGTGTCAGGCTTCAATAATAAACTCTTGTAAATGTGTATCCTTAAAAGTTCCCAACCTAGGGGAGGGAAAAGACAACTGTGAATTAATAATCAGATGTGGCAAGTGATCTGCTCAAGCAGAATTGGCAACATTGACTTCACGTTAGAAATATCTGAAAAGCTAAAAGAGAAATCTCATGTTCAAGATCTGCCCCAAATCCTTTGAATGAGAGTATGGGTAGTGGTTTCAGGTCATCAGTATTTAAAAATGTCCTGCCATTAAGAGTAATCTTAATGTGCAAAAGGTTGAGAAATACTATGCGTGAGACAGGTAAGTTGATAAGCAAGATGTTAAAATAAAACCTAGTAATGATTTTATTTAATTTAGTTATAACTTTTTTGGGTTAGATTAAACATTTTATCAATATGACTAATAGTCTTTAGAATGATTCTTGCTTTAACGTCTACTATTGATGTATTCATATAATTGTACCAATATTAAATTTTTTTAGTTCATGCAATGATGCACCATTTTCTTTTTTGAACTTTTCTATTATTTTGCTTTCAAGTTCACTAATTTGGTCTTATATGTTCAATGTGCTATTACACCCTTATGTTAAATTCTTTATTTTAGACATTATAGTTTTGTTCCAGGATGTCCATTTGAATATTTTCATAGTATCGAAAGATTGGTTGAAATTTTCCTTTTTTTTCATTTATTTACATTCTTTATTTTCTATTTTAATAGATCCAATCTTTATCAATATACTAAAACTTAATGTATATGAATTGTTTTTACTCTCTATAACTCTAATATCTGAATATACCATGTCCTTTTTCTTTGTTGTTCTATTTTTATTTAAATTTGGTTTTTAGTTAGGCCATCTGTAACTCTTGATGTGATTGGTTGAGTAGCAGACATAGCAAATGAAAAAGTGTACAGGAACTTTGTATCTCCTTTGAAAGAAACTTTATTCTGACAATGAAGCCTTAATACTACTTGTGGCCGGATATTAGAGTTGACACAGGCCATCTTAATTGAACAAGCAGGGAGTGAGAGGACTTAAATCTAGTCTGTAATTTTGTGAAGACTGGGTTTATTTCTGGTTTACTCTCACCTTTTGTATCCAACTTAAAATCTGGGTGTTTGGTAAAGCTCAACAGCCCTTAAATCTTAGCTTCTAGTATTTTGGTTCCAAGAACATGTTGAAGACTACCTCAACTTCTTTGTATCTCAGCCACAACTTTAAACTAAGGAAGTACTTCAAGGGTTAATGTGTGCCCATGTCCATAAGCTTGTCACTTTGGTACTCCCTTTCTTTCATTGTTTAGTCCTGCAAATCCTAGCTGTCCCATGACACAAAATGATCTAGTTTGCCATTACTGGTAGTAGAAATCCCTCTTATACTTTGTACACTGTTAGTATTGACAGAATTATATTCCTATAAATTAAATACATCATCATTTTTTTGGTTTGCTTTTAAAGATGAAAAAATATGAACATTTACAATACAAACTATGTATGTAGCTATCTATAGTCATATGATATATAGAGTTGAGAATTCTATCTTACATCACTAAGTTGATGTTTCTTCAGGTATATGTACTTTAAAAATAAGCTTTAAAATTTCACACCTTAAAGGGATTTAGTGTTTTTATTATACACTTAATCAATATATTAATTTATGTATGTATATATGTATTTTTACCTCAGTGTCTTTATTTTTCTACCAGAAAAGAATTTGGCATGAAAACAGTTTACAAAGTTTTAAAAATTTTGTTGTTTTCACTTCTTTTTTAGTCCCATCTCTTCATATCCTCCTTTCCTCTAACATTCTCCCTTCTTCATTCTAATCTTTACTTTCTTCTCTTTGACCTTGTTTTATTGTAAATGTTAATGATAACAAATAAGGGCAAAATGTTCTTTAACACTGCAGAGTGAAGTCTAAACAACATCCATGCATATCTTAGATATTGCTTACATGGGTATATACAGTTATTAAACAAATATTTCTCAAATTTATTTGCAATTATCACTTGCTACTCTATTTTGCATTTATAGGTAATATAGAGATGCTATAGAGATGCCTCAACTAATTGTTAGAAAGACATAAAAAAACAGACATTGTGTGTACTTAAGTAGGTTAGTGCTAGACAGTGTGTCTTTCTAATAGTATCTATGACATATATCACTCAAAGGCAGTTTAATTGGTATATAAAAGTTGTTTCTAAAATATTGTATTTCCACTGAGATTTCTCTCCGAGATAATTTCTAACTTGATCTTTGTATATTAGTTACTGGATTTAAGTTCTACATAATGATTGGTCTTTTCCAAAATGCGCAATAAATAAAACACAGCCTTCTAAGTATATTTAAACAACATATCAAACTCTAAAAACAATTTCATTACCAGGACCCAAATAATCCAGAGAAGTCGTATAATAAGTGTTACTGATTGAAACCAATTTTATGGAACAGATATTCATAACATCATTTGATGAATGTATTCACTTAGATGCATGAGTTTTAATGTAGTAAACACTACTGTTTCTTAAATAACACATCTAATTGTTGGAGATTCCTTAAATTTGCACCCACTGGTTTTAATTGCAATCTCCAGTAAAGGAAAAGATTCTAAATTTAAAACATAAATATTTTCTCCCATTGAACTCCAACTTAACCAAACTTGTATATTTGTGCAGAGAAGCCATTATGTCAATTTTTCTGTGTTCCTACTGTCAGCATTTTATAGAAAAAAAAAATTAGTAGTTTAATGAGCAATCTTATATTTTAGTTAAATCACCCAGATGTTCTCTCTTATTATAATTTTTCCCTGAGTAATAGGAAGAACAGGTGGTTGGCTGTATGCTGGCAAAAAGAAAAAGGAAAGGATGATTTTTTGTAAATTCTGTAAATTGCCCCCAGTTGGTTATTCCAAAAGTCACAACTCTTCCAACAAGAATATGTTTCTTTCTAAGCTGTTTAATTCTGCCAAATTCTATTTCAGCCTATTTCATATCTGGGTCTTTGCCACAAACACAAACTGTTCTGTGGTCAGTGTGTTAAAACAATGATCCAGAAACAGTCTGTTTGCATCAGTTTTAACCCAAAATATATTCTGTATTTCTTACTAAACTGCCAACCCTGTGGTTAAAATTCACTGTTCAAAATTTTGAAAATGTAAGTCCTTTCTATAATATGGACTTATTTTTTTTTTATCTTCTACTATTCTATTGAGTTCTCTTTGCATCATAATCCTTTCAGTACTTAAAAGAAAAAGCTTGATCTTCCCCCCAAAAGATAATAAAATCTCACTTATAAACATAGCAATTATATTTGAAAAATTTTATATTGTTCTAGCTAAATATGCTAAAAATACTGTGATTGAGGTATGTGAAAAAGTCATTTTTCAAAAATATGCCATTTCGTGTATTAAGTAAGAATATTCCTTTTAGGAAATTAAAATATTTGCTATTTAGCAATGGCAAATTTAATATTAAGTACTAAGATTTAAATATGCATTAATATCTATTTCAGTTTATATTTCTGATAACCTTGTATCTGGACTCTGTAAAGAGTCTGGCTTTCTCTGGGAAAGTGATAATAAGCGAGATGAGGGGAATTTTGCTCTAAACAAACAAGAAGAAGAGGAAGAAGAAGAAGAAGAAGAAGAAGAAGAAGAAGAAGAAGAAGAAGGAGGAGGAGGAGGAGGAGGAGGAGGAGGAGAAGAAGAAGGAGGAGAAGGGGTAGGAGGAGGAAGAAAGGAAGGAAGAAAAGGAGAGAGAGAGAAAAGAAGGAACAGGGAGGGAGGAAAGGAAGGAAAGGAAAGAGGAAAGGAAAGAAAGAAGGAAGGAAGGTTGGAGGCCAGGGAGAAAGAAAGTTAACAGTTTAAGTTGGAGGTAGAAAGCTTTTCCCCTAAAGGGCCAAGTAGTGTTTTAGATTCTGTGAGGTATAAGGTAACAGATACCCTGGGGTGCCTGGGTGGCTCAGTTGGTTAAGTGACTGCCTTCGGCTCAGGTCATGATCCCGGAGACCCGGGATGGAGTCCCACATTGGGCTCCCTGCTGGGCATGAAGCCTGCTTCTCCCTCTCTCCCTCCCCCTGCTTGTGTTGCCTCTCTGGCTGTTTCTCTCTGTCAAATAAATAAAATCTTAAAAAAAAAAAAAAAAAAAGGCAACAGCTCCCCAACTCCGTGTCATAGTTATGGAAGCAATTGTAGAGAACTTACAAATAAGTTAATGTGGCTGTGTCCCAATACCGCTGTAAAGAAGATTGTGGGCTGGATTTGATCCATAGGCCATTGTCAGTCTCAGATATAAGTGAGTGTGATAGAGATTTGCATGTGCCCAATGCTTAATGTATTTTTTGAATGAATGATATTGGGTAATACTATATATCTTTTTGCATTATTTAGCACTTTGCTATGATCATTTATATAACCTTTAATACTATTTACTATTATAAAGATAATTGAATTTTTAAAAATTATTTGGAGTGAAGACAGTATTAAATGTTGAAATATAAGTGACAAGGGAAATAGGAAAATTTCTGTATAATACAATTTTTAACAAGATATGTGAATAATTCAGGTCAACTACATTATAAGACTTATTCATTTGTCTTGTCATTTAAAGATACTGATTTTGACATAATGACGACTTAGTACATATTATATTTATGAACTTGACTTAAAATACATTTTCTACTAAAAAAAATAATGGTTAAATGCAGTTTTGTTGTTGTCTTAACTTCAATTTTTTCCCTACATTTTATGTCTCATATGCTTAATTTTCTGTCAAAGGTGTGTTTCATAACTGTTTCACATTTAGTTTCCTCCCCTGGAAATTATTCAAGAAAGAAAATATGAATAGGCATTATATATATATATAATGTATATATATATATATATTATATATATATACATGAGAGATGGAAAAACAGGAAAGGTAAACTTATTAAAACTAATTACTGTTGATTACAAAAGATAAATTCACATTTTTATTTTCTCATTCTTAATTTAAAATCAAGTTCTTAGCTTAACTGTAAGTAATTAATGCCATTGGCTATTAGATTTAAATAGGATGACTAAGTTATTTATCAAAGATCTTTCACAATGATATTGATATTGTAACTCACCTTGATGAATAGCATATTTTGTGTATGTGCAGTTTCATGTGATGGCTTAACATTTCATCAGGTGAAAATAGAAAAAAAGTAATTTTGAGACTTATGCATTGTTTTAAGGAATGTGCAAGTCATCTGACATAAAATTTCTCTATACTCCTATTACAAATGTCCATGTGATTTTTTAGTGCACACTGATTACTTTCTAAATTAAAAGTAAAACAAACACATAGAAGTCATAAAGGAAATGTATGTATACATAAATTGAATTGTGATTATTATAAATTGTTAGATATTATATTTTAGAAAATTACATGTTGAAAAGTTAGAAATTTAGTATAACAATGTTCAAAACATAACCAGTGAGTCCACAGTTGTATATAATAGTACATTGGGATTTGTGATCATTTTTTCCATATAGGAAATTATTTTTTAATGTTACTCTAAATAATTCATTTTTTCCCTATTGATCTGCAATGCTACTTTATTAAATATAGACAAGTCTAGTTCTGAGTTTATATTCTGTTTTATTATTCTATTTATTCCTCACATGAAAACTTCATTGGTTCAATTATTATGGCTTTGGGTTATGCCTGTATACCTTTGTAAGCTCTCCGTGTGTGTTTTTGTGTGTGTGTCTGTACGTGTGTGTGCATGTGTTTATAGTTGTATATACAGCCATGGATATATGTGGCTGTAAGATAAATACTACCCTTTATTCTTCTTTTTAAAACACCTACTTTTTAAAACATTATTTATGGAATTAATAAATAAATACTACTCTTTATTCTTTATTTAATAAATAAATAGTATTTATTTATGGAATTAATAAAAGTTTAACCATAGAATTATTTTGCACTATTGCTTAAGAAAATTTTGGAAACCAATCTTTATTGCAAATCTTTATTGCATATAACTTTTTCCAAATTTTCTGTTTAGCACATAAAAATAAATTTCTATTGATTTTTGTAGGTTGAGTTTGTATCCAGTATATGTGCTATAGTTTGTAAAGTTTGTTCATTAATTTTCTTCTCTAAGTAACCATATCATCTATAAATAATGACAGTATTTTCTCCCCTTTTTTCTTTATGACACTGTTCTTGCCCTATATCACCACCTATAGACTATATCATTGACCAGGATCAATAATTATCTCTGTCCATTATTCTTACAGTAGATAATGATTTTTTCTTATCCTATTGGAATACAACTAGAAATATCTTCAATCTTCTCGTCTGTGTAGAAGATAATGTTTTATCATGCCTTCATACTGGAGATGGATATAATGGTCTAGGTTCAATTGTTTTCAAACAGTCAGCATGTGTCCATGGAGAGTAGAAAGGAACAAGGTGCCCCAGTGATCATACTGTTATCTACCTAGAAGCACTTGTGGACTGCCATGCATTCAAAGAAAACCTAGCAGAACACCAAGTTTTGGAGGTAGTATAAATATTAGAAGGGCTGAAGTAGCTGGAATTTATGGGGCCAAGTAGTAGAAAAAGGAGTGCATAACAAAGACAAAACTTCACAAATCTGTATATGTAATTCCTTGCTTCTGCAGCAATTAAACCTGAAATTGAAACTTCTTGAGACCAGCAAATATATACAGAAAATCTGTGGGCTGGACAATCCTAAGAGGTCCTGTAAGTGTCACAGATAATCAAGTGCCAATGTGCCAGAATGAAGATACTTCTAGGAACTCAGGAAAGACCTCCAGAGAGATTGGCTTAGTGTAGAGGAGCTGAACTGGCCCTGGAATGACCACAAACATTGATCTGCCCTCCCCAAATTCACAACTAAGTCATAAGTATAAGCTAATTTTCAAATAGCTTAATTTTCTGCCTAAATATACTCCAAAACTTCTGAAAGTTGGGCAACATCATCAGAAAATCAAAATTTGGGGGCACCTGGGTGGCTCAGTTGGTTAAGCGACTGCCTTCGGCTCAGGTCAGGATCCCGGAGACCCAGGATCGAGCCCCACATCGGGCCCCTGCTCGGCAGGAAGCCTGCTTCTCCCTCTCTCACTCCCCCTGCTTGTGTTCCCTCTCTGGCTGTGTTTCTCTCTGTCCAATAAATAAAATCTTGAAAAAAAAAAAAGAAAGAAAAAGAAAATCAAAATTTGACAATGTCTATCATCCAGTAAGATTTTAGATATATACAAGGTAATGTAACCCTAAGGGAAATATTAGTCAAAAGAAATAATTTTTAAAAGACAGTCAGTCATGTTTGAATTAATAATCAATGATTTCAAAAAGATATCATAAATATGTTCAAATATTTAAAGAAAAAATACATGAAAAATTAGGGGAGTATTATAAGACTTTTTTAAAGGACCAAATGGAACTTTTAGAGATAGAAAGCACAGTAAGTTATATTTTAAATTACTAAATGGGCTAAAAAGCATATTAGACACTGAGAAACAAAAGAAAATGTGAAGGCACAACTGGATAAAGCGTCCTAACATGACCTTTCTAATGTAATAGATTCAGTTGCAGCAAGCAGCATTTCAAATACTCAATAGCCACAAGGTTTTGAGATCCTGATTTGGATAATGCATATTACAAAACATTCTTTATCATTGCAGAGAGTTCTATTGGAAAATTCTGATCTGAAGTAAAGCACAGAGAAAATATGTTCAAATTAAATGAATGAGAAAATAAAACCAGTGTCTCAATGTCCCAGAGGGCAATATAAGTAGTCTAAGGTACATGTAATTAAATCCCCCAATATGGCAGAATAATTAGACAGACATCTATAGCAAGGGATATTATAACCTAAGTCAGTGAAAATCTGTGTAAAGGAGAAAATTGTAAAAGCATTCAAACAAGCCAACAAAAATCCATTTAAAAAAAATCACAATCTTGTCAAAAACAATGCTAGCCAGAACACAATGGAGTAACATTTAATAATTTTTTTAAAGATTTTATTTATTTATCTGACAGAGAGAAACACAGCTAGAGAGGGAACACAAGCAGAGGGACTGAGAGAGGGAGAAGCAGGCTTCCCGACGAAGCAGGAAGCCTGATGTGGGGCTCGATCCTGGCTCTCAGGGATCATGACCTGAGCCGAAGGCAGTCGCTTAACCAACTGAGCCATCCAGGCACTCCAATTTAATATTTTTTTAAGAAGCCGATAAAAAGGGTTGGGAGAGGGAGAGGGAATTCTGCTGAATTAGAAATCCACACCTAGCAAAAATTCTTGCAATAATAAAGCAAAAAACAAAACGAGACAAACATCAGCATCCAAATACAATATATTTTTTCACCCCAGATATATACAGTATTTAAAAAATTAAAATAATTTCTTCAGGCATAAGTAAAATGAAAACATATGAAACAATGGGGAAAAGAAAAATGTAGATCAGTAGAAATGTTAGGCATATGGGTATAAAGTTTATTTTGCCTTTATAAAATTACTTTATGAAATAATGATACTAAAGAGCTAACTACCATCTTAGTTCTCTTTCTGGCTAACAAGTTATGTAACAGAGGTAACATGAGCTTATTTTATTTTTTTTTAACCTTGGTAGAATAAAATTTGTATGTCTGTGTTACATTTAATATCAATATCTCTAAAGATATGTCTGTCTTAATTAAACCAGTACTTATAATAGTTTTCATTTCTGAAGATCATCTCAGATTACATAAATTTGAAAAACACTTGAATTAGTTTCTATATTTCTGAGAGTAAATTGATCTATATAATGTTTGTCTTTAAGTCAATTGAAAAGATCTCTTTGCAAATTCATTTCAGCAATACCATCAGAAAGTGAATAAAAAATCATCACACATCTATAATACACATACATAGATGTTCATCAGCCTACAGATAGACACTGAATTCTTACGGCTTGCATTTTAAATTTTAGCCATGTGATGGGCATGAAAATACAAAACTCACTAGTTTATTAAAGAACAGTTGGTTCCAAATTGTGGTTTTTGAAGTCAGAATAAACTAGGGTTACCTGTTCAGGGTCTAAAATTAAATATTTATGAAGAAGACTTTTTAAGATTTTTCATAGACCTAGTTTTCAAAATAATGTTTCCTTTCCCCCCCTTCTCTGGTTAGAATTACCTTGATGCCTAGGGAAGATCAGCTACAATGCTTGTATTTCATAGAGAAAAACAACAACAGCAACAGCAACAACCACCTCAAGTTCCACCAAAAAGAGCTTTTGTTACCAAAGTCCAGATCTTTTACAATATCTGTAAGACTTTTGAGATAAATTGAGGAAGTTTTGGGTTTGGTAAAAAAAAGGATAGATGAGTTTTGGATTATATCTAGAGCTCTATTTTTGTTCTTGTAAAGACTTGATTAGTAAGACAAGTACAGTGGTTTTTAATTCCTCAAAGAACTGGGGTCATCCTGAATGATGTCAAGAGGATGACATACCCATTCAACTACATGATACTTTGCCTTTATATAAGGAAAAAGATCTTCAACCAAACTGAAATTCAAATAGTTCCTATATTTTAGATTTTAAGCTGTTTACTTTTAGAATGTTTCAGTAAATCTTCTACAAAGGTTTCAGAATGTTTTTCTTTTCTTCTTATTACAAAGTTTCATTTCAATTAAGGAAAGAAGAGCAGAAAAAAAAGTTCCTATAAGGCACTGAATGTCAGGCTTCCCAGTAGACCCAGTCTGGCTTCTCAGTCAGACCCAGTTTGCCTCCAACTGGTTTCTAGACTCAGCCCTGTTTTTAAGTTGGACACAGTGCGACCCTGGACTCGGTTCGATTTCTAATAAGACCCAGTCTGACTCTGCCCAATTTTTTCACATAAAGTCTGAAAGTTTATGCTGCAAAAAACTGCAGAGCTAGGCTCTGAGAGGAACTTGCCCACCACCTCCAGAGGCTAGAGAGCACAGTGAACTCACAGGGCTCAGCACCTATCTTCACCTGCTCATTGCTTCCGGGGCCATCAAGGTATCCTTCAGTTCCTGCCGAATACCAGAAGTCTTAAAAGATTAAGTCATATTTAAAATTTTAAGAGTTTATTTGAGCAAAAATCAGTTTGAATCAGGCAACCTTTCATCTAGCAGATAGAAAAGCTCCATGAAGTTATACCAAAAGAAAGATTTTTTATAGGCAGAAGGGAGTGGGAACAAGGAAGTTATACTAGGCAAAAAAGTAGATTGATTATTGCAAGGTTACTTTTCTTTAGTGGGTAGAAGGGGTCTGCTAGACAGACTGCCTTCCTAGTGATAATCTGGAGATTCCTCATTGCCTAATTTAAAATTTTATTCTTGAAATAATCAAAACTGTAATTAAATCTCGTTTGGCGACATGGAACTTAACATGAGTGACTCCATTTTAGACTAGTTGTGTTTTTTTTTTTTAACACTATTAGCATTAATAAATAATTATAAGTTCAGATAAAATGCTAATTGCAATTTTTAGATCATTCAAATAACAGTAAGGACTGTGGAAAGTATGTTAATGACATTTCATTTTCATCTCCATAAATGTCATCCTATTTTTAAAAGCCTGCAATTCTAAAATGGATATAAAGATATACAACTGTGATAGTCCAGATGTAAAATATGATTTGAATATGTATGATTGTGATTATACTAAACAATTATTTTAAGTATTCTAGAAAGACATATTTTCATTTTTTCCTCATCAAGGGCAGAAAAATGAACAATAATCTTCACTTCATGCCATTGCTTCATCAACATACAACTTTCCTTTAAGAAATATATATATTTCCTTAATCCTATTTCCTGTCTGCCCTACTATACTAGAGAGCCATTCTACTAATTTTAATAGTTATATTTTAAGTGTATGTGTTTTGTACAGTATGTGTTGTTATTGTCTATATACATATATATATATTTATTTATTTTATATAGATGGAATCATGAAATAACTTCATCATCTATCATCATAGTTGAGAAGTTGGGCTCAACTCCAAACACAAGGAAAAGTGGGAACTTGCAGCCAAAATGCAGTGGTAGGTTTAACTAAAATACAGTCTCATTCCTGATGCTTGTTCTTAGTAAGTTTATATCTACTGACACCTCACACTACACACTTCCTGCTCAAGACAAGCCAAGACATATCACCTGGAGAATGGTGGAAGATATAAGGAACCCAGTTATATATTGAAGAAAAGTAGATATGGCGGACGGTGGACCCTGGTTCAGCTGATTTAGCATGATTCTTGCTAAAATTGGACAATGCAGACAAATACAGAAGTCCAAAAGTTGAGGCTGAGTTGAAAAATAACTCAGAATAGTCTGAGTAGACACTGGTCACAGATGGAGTCTGTCAGCGTTCAGATTCCCTGGATGTGAGCACCTAGACAGTGTTCACCTTCATTTTAACACAGTGCTATGATGAAAATTTACTTTCATGTTTTTAATCTGTATTTATGAATATTATTTTGAAAGCATACCAGTTTTTGAACCAGAGTAAATTATTATTATTTACTAATGACAAATGATAATCATTTGGTTCATTTGCACCTCAGTTTTTACCCACAGGACAAGACAACGAAAACTAGTTCTCACTTTTTAGATAGATTCATATTTGTGGCAAAGAACCCACAAATATATATTTTTGTTGCTTATGGGGGCAGAAGAGGGGAAGACAGCTGTCAGCATTCTCCTTCTGAGAAGGTTTTAAGTACCAGGAAGTTATATTTTGGATTCTCTCCTTTGTGCTTTGGTATGTAAATAAATCTCTAATGGCAAAGATAAGACCAGTTTCTCCAGAAGTCCTCCCTTTTGACATAAAAATATCTGTTAAAATAACCTTCTAAATCTCTCTAGTTCTCTGTGTTCTTCATCCACCCCTTGAGTTAACTCAGGGGTATGGTCCTGAACTGTTTTACTTCTAAAGAGATAAGAGATGGCTATTTTCTTTTGCATGGGAACAATTACATATACTGTTAGGGAGACAGATGGCTACAGATCAACTTCTGTTCTTATGGAAAATGTAAAATGTTTCTGGGGACATAAGAGCAAACCTTCTTTATCTTTAGTGTATCAATTTCTGTGGCTCAGGAAGCTGAAACTGAATAGGAACACTGAGAAATCCAGGAAAGATTTCTTTATTCACAGGCACATATACAGATTCTTATTGATCTTTTGGAGAATTTCTCTGGGTCATATATTCAGGAACTGGATTAACAGATTATATCTGTTTTGTAAAACTGAAACACCAATCTACAGTTTTCCTGCCTACCAAAATTCATGGAAATTCTTGGTATTAACTAGCTTCCTAATGTGTACCAATTTAATGTATGTGGTCTTTAATATTTTGATTTACATCTCAGATATAATGAGTTTCAGCATGTCTTTGAATGTTTGTTAGCCTTTGATATTTCTTGTTAAATGTCTTTCCTATTTCTCATTTGAATCTTTCTAGTGTCTCTCTGCTAACTTTGTTTATAGTGTCCTTTAATTAATGGAAGATAGTCTTTCTCTTTTGTTTTTATATGCTTATGCTTTTGAGTTTTTGCTGAAGACATTGTTATTCACGAAAATAGGCCCTAATGCCATGCACATATCTTAAATTCAATTAACCTTGTAGTTTTTCTATTCACATTCTTACTTAACTCATCTCTAATATATGGTGCCTGTATAGATTATTCTATTTGTCTTTATAGATGAACTTGTATTTTAAAATTTCCCTGCTCAAAAATATGTCAGCTTTCAAGTGTTGTTGATGGGATTTTGGAATATTAGGTGAGGTTCAGTGGGGTGAGGTCCACAGCCTACTACCAAGAGACCAAGAAGGAATACTTGAGATGTCTTTGTTGCAAAATGGTGGTTTTATTAAAGCATAGAGGCAGGATCTGTGAGCAGAAAGAGCTGCTGTACTGAGGTTGTGAGGGGTGGCTGATGGGGGGCAGTAAAGAAAAGGGAGGTTTCAAAATGATTTTCATATGTTAAAGAAGTCTCACAGGATACCTGAGGCCTTGCCATTGTCAAGTTTTTTCTATCTTGCAAGGCATTAACATTAAGATAATTGGGAGCTTCCTGGAGGAACACTGCACTCTGCCTGCTGCAAGTATCTGTCAGTGGGCTTCAGGTTATAAGGACATTTAATTGTATCCACATTTCCTTCTGGAAGCTAGGTTATTCATAGAAATGCTTTGTTCCTGTAGATTGCTAAAACATTTATAAACTAAGGGAGACTCATGTCTTGCACAATCATGGTCTCTATAAGTTAACTGTTTTTCCTTTCCATAGCTTTAGGGCAGCCAGGTGTTCAGGAGGAATGTTTCACATATATCCCATGGGGAGAGTGCTGTGGGCCATCATCTTCTCCTTTGTCCTCACCTTGCCTTCTGTTCCCTCATCAGTTATTGTATGTTAAATTATCTGAGCTTGTCATTACATTTTAAACAGCAACACCCTGGGTGCTTGGATGAATTACTCAGTTAAGCCTCTGACTTGAGATTTTGCCTCAGGTCATGATGTCAGGATCACTAGATCAAACCCCACATTGGGCTCCACACAGCGAGTCTGCTTGTCCCTCTCCCTCTGCTTCTCCTCATGTTCTATAACCCCTCTCTCTCTCAAATAAACAAATAAATAAATAAAATATTTAAAAAAACATAGACATGAACATCAGCACCTGTCATAGTTTATACCAATATCACTCATCAATATAAATATATGTATATGACAATATATCTTATATGTAATTACATACATTTGTTATGTATTATAATATATACATATAGTATATAATATATAATATTATACATATATTACACATGTGCTATTGCAACAACCATTTATGGGAAGATTACATTAAGATTAGTATTTTCGGGGCACCTGGGTGGCTCAGTTGGTTAAGCGACTGCCTTCGGCTCAGGTCAGGATCCCGGAGTCCTGGGATCAAGCCCCATATCAGGCTCCCTGCTCGGCAGGAAGCCTGCTTCTCCCTCTCTCACTCCCCTTGATTGTGTTCCCTCTCTGTCAAATAAATAAATAAAATCTTAAAAAAAAAAAGATTAGTATTTTCATTTTATTTATTTTAGCTATCAAGTAATTCTCAGTATGTTTATATTTTCTAATAATAAAATCTGCCTAGATAAAAAAATTGTACATTGTTAGTCAATAGATTTTTGAGGCATGTCTGTAGTATATGTATATATATTTTTTCCAGTTAAATTATATTTTAAATCTAGACATTTTATGTTACAGAAAAGTATTATAGTGATGTCTGTCTCTTTTACTGAAAACTGTTTTTACCAATAAAAGTGAAAATGTGGAAATAATTATAAATTTATGTTAATTTGAGACTCTTTTGCCTTTCTATAACTCTGAAATTGTCCATTAATAAAGCTGTTACTTATATTTTAACCTCATGGAAACACATGCTCATTTATGTGATCCCTTTCCTAATGAGATTAATTATTAATGTTTCAATATGTGTACATGAAAAAACTAATGATTTCAGGCCATATTTTTTACAACATTAAATAATATTAGAAAAAGATATTTGAGATCATTATGGCTACCCAATATTTTAAATTTTATGTTTATGTATTCAATTTTTTTATTCACATAAAACATACTAAATAATTGATACATTCTAGGCATTGTTCTATGCAAAATGGGGCCCAAATAGAAATCATACTTGTTTTCATGCAAAGTATAAATGGTATTCTTAACATGATTGCTATTATGCTAAAGTCTATTAAGAAAACCACCATACACACCCAAAATTCATTTTAAAGGAAACTTGCCCAATCTTGTAGATTACTGAGACTTCCCAAATCCCTTGCTATTCCAACTCTGACACTTTCTCTAGATTTTCTTCCCAATTATTGATGCTAGAAAACATCTGTACAAAAATGTTCAATGCTTTTAATCATTCCTTACACTTTAGTTAATATTATCCTATCTCATGAGTTTCAATTAGATGTACATGTTGGTAAATCCTGCATTTATATTTTTAGTCATGCGATTCAGCTACTATATTCTCTTCTCTCCCTGGAAATCTTCTTAATCCCATATTTAATATATCCAAACGGAAATATTTAACCACATTCCCAAATCCAGTATCAGTAATAAGGATCTTCATTCATGTAGATGTAGAAGCCAAAATCCCTGAAGTTATCCTTGACTTCTACTTTTTCCTCACATTCAATATTTAATTCATAAGCATAGTCTATGAAAATAGCCTCTAACAATTATTTTCATCACCTCCACCTCTATCACACTAGCTCAAACCATTTATGCAGCTGCAGTTTCATTGTTTTTGCACCAGTTTCTAAACTCTTTTCTCCACTCAGCAAACAGCATGTGAATACAAATCATCTTGAATAAGATTCAAAGCCTATAGATGTACTTACTAATAAGTAATATATAAACCTATTGTTTTTTGGCTAACTTTTCAACTTTTTTTAAAAGTCACTGTTCTCCTAATACACTTTGTCTTACTGGATATTTTTTTTATCCATCAAACTTTCACACATACATCCAGCCTCACAGACTGAGGGTTTGCTATTACTTCCACCTGGTAATAGCAAACCTTGCTATTTGTTTGACTGCTTCCTTCATTCATCCTGTCATATGTCCAAAGTTACCTCCTTCAAAAAGGTCATCTCTAGCTTTCCTGTCTAAAAAGCACCATTCTCTAATTTCCATTACCTTATCATGCTCATTATACTCCTAGAACACAGTAATACATGATATTAAATTTACATTTATTCGCTTATTTATAGTCTCTCTCTACTATCATAACTTAAGCTTCATGAAGGCAGAGACTTTATTTTGTTCTCAACTACATCTCAGGATATAGTAGAAACTCAGTATGTTTGGAATACATAAATTAATAAATCTTCAACTGATAGAAAAAATATAATTGTAAAGATGTTATCATAAAAGTATCATAAAATAAGTTAGTTGAATACCAGTCTACATTTTGAATTCAAAGTTAGAAGAGAAAAGGGTAAAGAATAAAATGATATCTAGAATCTTAACATTTAGGCAGTGGTTTGTTTTCAGTACCATTACTACTCTTCAAAAACCAAAAGACATACTCTGAAAGAAGATAAAAACAGCGGGAAAAATATAGAAATATTAGGAATTAAAAATAGAAACAATATCTAGTATATTAAATAATCTGAAGAATTCAAAATATGTTGAAAAAATAAGGCATTGATACTTCTGAGGACCATAATTAAATTAATACACTTTTGAATAATGTAGATAATATTTGGATATTTTATCCCATTTGATGATGGTTGAACTATACAAGATTAAATTTATATTTGTCAATGCCATTGTTGATAATGGCAAAATTATATTCATGTCTATGAAGACATCATAACTTATTTAAAAATAAAATATTGACTGTTACTTAGCATGCAATTTAATTTAAATGGTCATAACAAATACTAAGCATCTTAAACCTAGTTGAGTCAATAATCACATAGAAATAATTTATTTGCTTGAATCACATATTAAAAGATAATATGTAAACAATGACTTAGTCTATACATATAATTCTTTTTTTTTTAAGATTTTATTTATTTATTTGATAGAGAGAGAAATCATAGGCAGGCAGAGAGGCAGGCAGAGAGAGAGGAGGAAGCAGGCTCCCTGCTGAGCAGAGAGTCAGCCTCAGGCCTCCATCCCAGGACCTTGAGATCATGACCTGAGCAGAAGACAGAGGCTTTAACCCACGGAGCCACTCAGGCACCCATACACATACAATTCTTTTAAAAATACAACCTGTTAAAAATTTTGCATAAAAATGTAACACAAAATATCTATCAAAAAATAAAATAAGAGGAGTAGAAATATTAAAGCAAGTTATCTTTCCAAGAACATTGACTGAACACTAACATATTCATTATTTTTTCCTTATCTGTGCTATAATGCAGTATCCCTTACTTTTCTTTGCCCATTAGCTTAAGGTTTCATTTTTGGAAAATATAGATCATCTTTATTTTTTATTATATTTTGTGGCTATAAATTTTGAAACAGAACACTGGTCGAAAAGGATTTCCAAACACTGATTGGAAAATTATACTACAAATCATGATTATAGACTAAAGTTTTCTCACAATCTTCTCTTTCCAAGACAAAACAACAACAAAAGAAAAAGTGTAACCACTTGTAAAAATCATAAGACCCTGCCTATATGCCTTATGCACTCATGAACTTATCTAGAAAAACACAGTGTTTGTTTTAGAATGGAATGGAATTTTTTAGTACCATTTATTTTTTTTAATGATGAAGAAAAAAAACATTTTAGCTGAAATTTCTTCCAAATTCATGAGATACCTTCTCACTTTAATTGCCGTCACCACTTGGTTTGTTTAAACTTAGCATCTCTTAAAAAAGAAATTCTCAATTTTCTGCTAAAATACTCCAGAATTCATTCCTTTAACTTAGAGATTTTTTAAAAATATTTTAAAAATTTATTTATTTGTCAGAGAAAGAGAGTACAGGCAGGAAGAGCAGCAAGCAGAGGGAGAGGAGAAGCTGCCTCCCCACTGAGCAAGGATCCCAATTCAGGACTGGATCCTAGGACTATGGGAACACAACCAGAACCAAAGACAGTCATCCAAACAATCCACCAAGCCATGCAGGTGTCCCAGATATATATTAAGATTTTATTTATTTATGTGACAGGCAGAGAGCACAGCAGGGGGGCACCAAAGGAAGAGGAAGAGAGAGAAACAGGCTCTTTGCTAGTTAGAGGTATTTTTAAAGACAAGATTATTTTATTCACCTTTGGAAATCACTGTTAGGAAAACTGTATTGCATTCCAGGAAACAGAAATGAGTTAATAAAAATTCCAGCAGAAGATATTAGAGTTGTGTGGAGTTACCAATTAAGTCAGAATCCCACCAGTGCTATGTTATTGTTTGTTTGCTTGTTTATTTATTTTTGTGTGTGTTTATTTCAATTACTGATAGGTCCTTTGGGACAGAAATAAGGGGAAAAATGTTTTCTTATGTTAAATGCTGGGATGACTCATAAATAATACATGCATATTTGTCAGTTAGTACCTGCATTTTAATCAGTCACCTTCTGTCATGTAGTAATGCACTTACACATCCATTTATGATTTAATTATGAGAAGCACCCCAATGGGTAATAAGCATATAAAATCACAATATCTACAATGCAAAATTTGAAAGTTTAAAGGAAGATTTTTCTTTATTTTTTTTTTGTTTTGTTTAAAGACTTCATTTATTTATTTACTAGAGAGAGAAAGAGAGAAGACAAGCAGGAAGAGCAGCAGAGGGAGAGGGAGAAGCAGACTCCTAGCTGAGCAGGGAGCCCAATACGGGACCTGTTCCCAGGACTCCAAGATCATGATCTGAGCCAAAGGCAGATGCTTAATGACTGAGTCATGCAGATGCCCAGGAAAATTTTTTCTTTTGTAGATGTCTGCCATATCACTTTTAAAATCTTGAGTTTAAATATAGAAATTAAGTATTTTCTTTATTACTTTCATCAGTAAAATTCACTGTAGTCCATTCATGTTAGAGATGAGGACCTAAACTTGAGATCACACACCTCCTAACTAAAGAGTCATGTTAAAAAATGCAATCTTTTGGCTTGAATTAAAAGTTATATATTTACATATAGAAAACCCAGAAATAAATCTACAATTATGAGATCAGTTAACCTTTGACAAAGCAGGAAAGAATATCCAAAGGGGAAAAGAGTGTCTTCAACAAATGGTGTCGGGAAACTGGACAGCAGCATGTAAGACAATAAAACTGGACCACTTTCTTACACCATACAGAAAAATTCAAAATGGATTAAAGAGGGACGCCCGGGTGGCTCAGTTGGTTAAGCGACTGCCTTCGGCTCAGGTCATGATCCCGGAGACCCGGGATCGAGTCCCGCATCGGGCTCCCTGCTCGGCAGGAAGCCTGCTTCTCCCTCTCTCACTCCCCCTGCTTGTGTTCCCTCTCTGGCTGTGTTTCTCTCTGTCAAATAAATAAAATCTTTAAAAAAAAAAAAAAAAAAAAAAAAAAAAAAAAAAAAAAAAAAAAAAAAAAAAAAAAAAAAAAAAAAATGGATTAAAGACCTAAATATGAGACCTGAAACGATAAATATCCTAGGAGAGGATGAAGGCAGCAACTTCTTTCTAGATAGGCACCCTGAGGCAAGGAAGATACAAGCAAAAATAAAATATTAGGACTGCATTAAAATAAATAGCATTAACATAGCAAAGGAAACAATCAACAAAACTAAAAGTCAAACTACTGAATGGAAGCAGGTATTTGCAAATGACACATCTGATAAAGGGTTAGTATCCAAAATATATAAAGACCTTATAAACCTCAGTTAAGAATTTAAAAAGGCCAACATTCCAAAACCAAAAAATCCATTTAAAAATGGGTAAAAGACATGGAGAGACATTTCTCCAAAGAAGACACATAGATGGCCAATAGACATTATGAAGATGCCCACCATCACTTACCATCAGGCAAAAGGACAGTGAAACATCTCTTCACACCTACAGAGCAGCTGGAATCAACAACACAAGAACAACAGATGTTGGTGGGGATGGAGAAAAAGGGGAACCCTTTTGCACTGTTGGTTGGAATGCAGTTTGGCCACTGATTTTTATATATATTTTTAAAAATTATATATATTTTTATTTATACTATATAATGGGATTTTATTCAGCCATAAAAAGGAATGAAAGCTTGCCATTTGCAACAATATGGATGAAGCTTTAAAATATAATGCTAAGAGAAGTGAGTCAGAGAAAGACAAATACTACATGATTTCACTGATATGTGGTATTTGAGAAACAAAACAAACTAGCAATGGAGAAAAAAGAGAGAGAGAGAAAAACAAACCAAGAAAAAGACTCTTAACTATAGAGACAAAACTGATGGTTACCGTCTGGTAAGGGAGTGTGGGGATGGGTAGAATAGGTCATGGGGATTAAGATGTGCACTTGTGATGAGCACTGGCTGGTGTATGGAATTGTTGAATCACCATATTGTATACCTGGAACTAATATAACACTGTATATTAGCTAACTGGTGTCGAAATAGAAACTTAAAATGTTACATATTTATAGAAATATTACTTTCTATATTTATCAAAGAATATTAACTTTATGGATTATATAAGCTTGCTTAAAGATATTTGCCAAAATTTTAACATTGTTCTTATTTTAAATTTCCTGAATTACAAAGCAAAATATTAACAGTTGTAAAAATTGAAGCAAGAGAATATTAAAGAAATACATTAAAAATTTCCTTAACCCCAATCCTACCACCTTCAATGACCACTACCCCCCTCAGAAAACCCCACAACTTCTAATAATTTTTTACTCCAGCATTCTATCATCCATCAGTCTGAATATATTCCAGATGATCTAAAATACTTTATATTAGTTGGGAATTATGTGTTCTTGGAATTTTTGTAGAAGTAAACCATTAAAGATGTATGAATTTTTCTGGTTTATTTTCAATATCTTTACATTCTTCAAGGATAATTGTTTCATTAAAGTTTTACTGATCATTCCTTGACTTAGTTTATCAGGAAAGTTGTTTTATTTATTTATTTATTTATTTATTTATTTATTTACTTACTTACTTACTTACTTATTTATGGTTTTTGGATTAGGTTTGGCAATCAAATATGTTGTACAGGTGGTAGACTGATAATTGAGTAAAGTAGCTTGGTTTTAACATCTTTATTCCCGCATCCACTACATACTGTCCATTTTTCCTATAACTCACAAACTTCTCTGCAAAACTTGATTTTTATAGAGTTGCAAATTTGAGGAGTTTTTCCACTTTGGTCTTTTTTAAAATCAAAAAAAATAATGCAATAAAAATAATTTCTGCATTTTCACTTGACCATAAATCAAGGACAAATAAGGAAAGGAAATAATGTGGCAAACTGGTGACAATACATCTCATCCAAAACATATAGCAACTATTCAGCTCCATAGAGAAATACAATTAATTCTCATATTGTGGGATTTTCTGTCTTTTAAAGATAAGCCACAGATTCTTATTTCAATTGGAAATTGATTAGATTTTGATTTTGGAAATAAATTGTAATTTTAAAACACTGCAGATAACATGTATAGAATAAGATAATATTGATCTTGATTTTCAAGTCTATTAAATGAATAGAGTTTAATAATGTCAAATATATTTTTAAATTTCACAGTATCAGTATAAAATTTACAGTATTCCTGATATATTTGTCTTAATTTTGTATTTATTTCATTTAATTTTTAACATGGTCAGAGTTGCCAAATTATCCCAATTTTATTGATTTTTATTTTTATATATGAAGTCATATTTCTCATGTATTTTGTTATTGCATATGAAACTGACTTACTTGAAAATACAATTACTTTGTAAATTTTTGCAATTAAATTTATTAATCTCTTCCTTGAAAAAATAAATGACAAACTTCCATTTTTAAACTATGATGAGTGCTCTTGTAGATAAGGGATGGAAATGCTGTGGTAATATAAAGTGAAATACTGCTTTGAAGTATTGGAGAATTTTTGAGAAATTATACTTGAATGGGGCCAACATAAGTTACTACACTATTGCAAAGTGAGTGTGTGTGCTGGTTTTGTTTTGGCTCCATATGACAATTCTTAGACTATGGAGGAAAGAAGCTATGAACAAAGGTTTTCCAATAGGAGGCAATAATCCAACTGAGCTTTTAGTAATAATATGGGCCTGTGTAAAAAAATATGTATCAATCTCTATATTTCAGACTTGCCAAAGTAGCAGAGCTTGATTGGCCTATCTCATGGATATGAGAAGCACAGGGAAATGGGCAAAACATATGACTATTTTTTTTTCTTAAAGATATATAAGGTCAGGCATTAGAAATCTGAAGAGGTTATATTTCTGTTTCTCAGAACATAGAGTAGACATACTTTTCCCAATTCTTCTATGTAAGGACAATTAAAAACCCTAAAAACTCTATGTTCACTCAAATATATAAAGACTCTGAAAGACGTACAGTAGGCAGACCAGCTAAGGACTTTAGGACCCAAGGAACAGCATATAGTGCATTTCCTAGGTTGCCTTTTTGTCTCATACATCCTAGTCTTGAAGTAGAAGAACCCAGCGACATAGCAATGCCAACAGAGGCAGACCAAAAGCCCTTTCCAAAAACAAACATTCTCTAATCAAAAGACAGGAAACATAGAAAAATAGCAAACAGAAATTCCGAGAAAATAAGTGCAAACACCACACACACACACACACACACACACACACACACACATTCTGATTCCATGTTCATTCACACCAGCAAAGGCCAATTGTAAAAACCCATATTTTCACTAGGCTTTAACTAGGTATCTTATATCTCCCAGGGGCCATCTAAGTAAGGAGCCAGAGCCTTGAGATTTTCATTCCAACCAGGTAGTAACATAGTGAGGACAATATGGTTTTCTTGAAAATGTGAATTTAGGTCAAATGAATATCCAACATCAATTCTAAATGGATCATGGACTTAAATGTGAAGGTAAAATAATAAAGTATTGAGAAATAATTATGGGTCAATATGTTTGTTAACTTTGAGTAGTAAATAGTATATTAAATAGGACAATAAGTATACTAGCCTTAAAAGTAAGTTTTTGATAAATTGAGCTACATTAAAATTACTAAGTCTTTAAAAATTCCCATTAAGAGTGTGACTTGGCAAGCCATAGAGTAGAAGAAAGTGTTTGTATTACATATATCTAATAAGATATTCTATGCAGACTATATAAAGAACTAAAACAAAACAACAAAAGAGAGAGTAGGAGGGAGAGAGATATAGTCCACATAAGGATAAATAATTAAGGTTGGTGCTCTAGATAGCAAGGGCTCAGTTATCTGGGACCTCCAAAAATTTTATCAGAAGTTTTCCAGAATTTTTTCTGACAGACAGGAAGTTGGATCATGTATTCTCTGTTTCATTCTCCATTTTTTAAAAAAAAATTACTGTAGGGCAGATGGAGTTAATTGCCCCACACTTTTGGGCTCTCCTTATACCCAAGGAGAAATAACTCTCTTGATGTCAGAATGTTTTGAGGAAGAATGTGGAAAGATACTTGGCAATGCAGTGAGAGAAGAATTGGACCTGTCCATCACAGTTGCAGCTCAAATCAAAGATTGAGAGACATGATGCTGGGGACTGAAGTAATTTGCCACATCATCAATTTAGGAGCAGTTTTAAAAAAATAAATAAAGTAAGAATTAAAAAAGGAAATAATTTGAAAGATTATTCTTGACTCTTCTATGAAAGTGGGCAATTCCTACATCTTCTTCTTTGGACTAACACAGCCATCATTTTACTATCTGTGCACTGAAGATTGTTGTCTATATTAAATCATTGTTTCCATTTTACATTAATTTTTCTTATGTATTATGTTAGTAAGTATTTTCATAGCTACATAAAAATTCAAAGTGGGGCATCTGAGTGCCTTAATTAGGTAAGCATCTGACTCTTGATTTCACCTCAGTTTATGATCTCAAAGTGAAGAGATGGACCCACTCCCTTGAGCTCCATGCTAAGCATGGAGTCTGCTTAAGATTTTCCCTCCTCTCATACAAGAACTCTAAAAAAAAAAGAAAAAAAAATTTTTCAAAGTAAAATTTGGACCATAAACAAGAGGATGAAAGATTTTGAACAATAATATAAACTGGTATTTAATATTTATCTAATAAAAGATGTATGTATTCAAAACATACACACAGTCTTTGTAAACATTTCCTGTTTTGATTATGAAAACATTGGATATATTTTAAAAATGTAGAAAAAGCATCAAAGTTTAGCTTTGTATTTGTTTCTACCACATATAATTGCAAAATACATCATTATGTACATGAAACAGAATTATAGAAAAAATGTTTTCTAAATACAATATATTTGGGACATTTTATTAAAATTCAATTTCAGGTGGTGCCTGGGTGGCTCAGTTAGTTGAGCCACTGCCTTCGGCTCAGGTCATGATCCCAGAGACCCGGGATCAAGCCGCACATTGGGGTCACTGCTAGGCAGGAAGCCTGCTTCTTCCTCTCTCATTCTTCCTGCTTGTGTTCCCTCTCTAGCTGTGTTTCTCTCTGTCAAATAAATAAAATCTTTATAAAAAAAAGTAAAATTCAATTTCAGTTTTTTATGTGGACATTTTCCTCACATGTTATTCTTTAAAATATATTGATTACTTTTATTTTTCAGAATAATAATGCTTATAACACAGGATAGTTGCCATGACATTTTATTTAGTAATAGTTAATGTTTGAATTCATATATTTTATAGGAATGACCCAATGAACTTCACTGAAATTAACTCATCCCTAAAACATTTGCATTAAAGAAAGAGTTGTGACACCTTAGTGATCTAAAAAATAATACAGTCTTCAGGAACTGATTTGCTAAAGGATTATATACAGTATTAGAAAAGCTCTGAAAAAATTACATGGTAAAAAAAAGATGTAATGTTAAAATGGTAAATTCAATCTAACATTTAACATTTGGAGTATATATATATACATATGTATATGTGTTTTATATATATATATATATATGTATATATACTTGCATTGATATTTTCTATTATGCAAAAACAAGGATGATCTGGACAAAAATTTTTTCCCCCAAAGATGATGTGGAATTTACAGATAGATATATCTTTCCTGTTTGTTTCAGAGCCTTTCTCCTATAAAAATGACCAACAGAAGAGTCACTAGATTATTATGCGGTCCATTCTTTTTTTTTAATTATTTTTTATTATTTTTTAAAAGATTTTATTTATTTATTGACAGAGAGAGAGAGATCACAAGGAGGCAGAGAGGCGGCAGAGAGAGCAGAGGAAGCAGGCTGCTGCTGAGCAGAGAGCCGGTCTGGGGCCTGGATGCAGGACCCCGAGATCATGACCTGAGCTGAAGGCAGAGGCTTACCTCTCTGAGCCACCCAGGCGCCCTATGCGGTCCATTCTTAACAGCTTTTGTGAAAGCAGAAATAATCTCAGTGAGTCTAATCTCCACTTCAAAAATGTTAAGTGCATTTATAAATTCCTACATTTTAAATATGTAATTATTGGAGTAATCAGTTCTGCTACTGTACACAAATATGTATTCTAGAGTCTGTAAAAACATTTTACAGTACACTTACTTATGCTTACATATGTTTTCTTGATAAGGCTAAAATTATCTAAGTAAGACATTTATTTTACTCAGCTTATTTTTTTTAAAGATTTTATTTATTTATTTGACAGAGAGAGAGATCACAAGTAGGCAGAGAGGCTGGCAGAGAGAGAGGAGGAAGCAAAATTTCTGTTGAGCAGACAGCCCATCACCCGGGGTCTCAATCCCAGGACCCTGAGATCATGACCTGAGCCAAAAGCATAGGCTTTAACCCACTGAGCCACCCAAGTGCACTTTACACAGCTTATTAAAAAATATATCTTAGCATTGATTATACATAACCACAGATAACTGGGATATAGGTCATGTACTGGCTATTTAACAATTACTGTTTGAATAGTTTACTTTAGCATTCTTTAATGTTATTAAATCCAAAGCAGAAAACAAGTTTTTAAATAAAAAAGATACCAAATATCACATATAGATAAAAGGTTTTATTTCTAAAACTTAATAGACAAAGAAATTTTGACTGCAATCTGAGGAAACTAAATCATTTTGAAACTTTATCAAAGTCTGAAGTATAAATGAAAAATTTTTCAGTAATGAAAAGCCCTCAATAACATTGATTGATCTACATTTTTAAGGGCAAAAACAGCCATATTTCATCAAAGAGCTTAGACATTGATAAATTTATCACATGAAAACGTTTCTAGTATTCAGCCCATACAACAGTGAAATGTTGCCTGTTGTGAGAATTTACAACCATAATATGAGATTCATAGCTCATCCCTTTATTTATTGTAGAAGTCTTCTGAATACTAGCAAAGTTATAAATGGTGAATTAAATCATAAAATTGTAGTTGCAATTCAATCTAAGGTCTCCCTTAAAGTAAAAGATTAAAAAAAAAGTTTGGAAAATGATTATCAGTAACATAATTTGGTTTCATAGATTAATAATTTTATAAAAATGAAATATATAAGGTTAAGTTACTTAATTAGCTAAATTAAAGACCATGGCAAACAATTCTTGAGAAACCCAGGGTATGTATTTGAGGTGAGAAATCTACATGATAGTTCTTAAATATAGCTCTACAATTATTTTTGCTTTAGTTATATTGTAAATTAACATGAAAATTTATGTCAAAACAAGTTTTAAAGAAAATATGTTTATCTATTAAATTTAGATAATCTGATATTGGAAATTTCATCCTTCTTTGGCATGTAAACCTGTGCCTGAACAAGATAAACATATGGAATTCATGCTGATTTTCCAAAACTATTTTTAAACTTCAACAAAAATGTATAAAACACTAAAAATTATATATATCAGTAAATTATTTAGCAATAGTAAGATTACATCAAGAAAGAGCTAAATATATGGTTTCAAAAATAAAATTAAACAGAAAGAAGAATTAAATTAATTTTCTAATAATTCAGCAAACTGAGACAATATGTTTTTTATATTACAAATATCCAAAAACATAGCATATTACCTAGAATAAAGTCTCTATAATTAAAGTGTTATATATATATATATATATATATATATGTATATATGCGTGTGTGTGTGTGTGTGTGTAATTTAGATTCTTAAAGAAAATTCAGGCTATCAGATTGAAGACAAGAAATAAGGAATTGAGAAAGAAAATTACATAGAAAACAAGACGATTGATGTAAGTCCTAAATTTATTTTTATTATATGGTTGATGGGATAAAACTCACTATATAAAAGAAAGAAAGTCAGACTGATAATATAAGAAGTTAGTTGTAGCAATAAAGAATCAGACCTAGATAATATAGGCTATTCAAATACAAAGGAATGGACTAGATATAACAGGAACATATGAACAAAAAGAAAGCTAAGTTATCAATTTTAGTATCAGAGATAAAAATGAAATGGTAGGAAAAAATATCTCAATAGTACAAAACGCGGTGGGGAGACATTGCCTGTTATAAAATAATAGCTCATACAGCATTGTAATAAAAAACAGATAAATATGACAGTATGGTCTCACAATATTTATTTATTTATTTATTTATTTGTGAGATTATATTTATTTGACAGAGAGAAACACAGCTAGAGAGAGAATACAAGTGGGGAAGGGGGGTAAGAGAGGAAGAAGCAGGCTTCCCGCCAAGCAGGAGCTCGATGTCTGCCAATCTTGATCCCAGGACTCTGGGACCAAGGCAGACACTTAATGACTGACCACCCAGGCACCCCTAGTCTCACAATATTTAAGACAGCAATTTTATAATAGAAAAAAGAACAATTACAGGTAAAGTTCTTAAAGTTCCATTTCTTAAAAGAACAGCAACATTTCCTACCATTTTCTGTGCAGGATCTCCATGTTTGCAGTCAATTTCACCTTTTCTTACCTAATGAAATCATCATAACAGCAATTAACTTTATTTTCTTCAACATCATTTTTTTTTAATCTGCTAGGACATCCTATCAACATAAAAAGAGCTTTATTGTCATAATCTCAAAATGTTCTTAACACTCCACATTATGTACAACTCTATTTCTTTGTTCTCATTTGCAACAAAACTCCTCAAACTTTATCATAATATCCATTTGTCTTCAATTCTTTGTCACTTTCCCTGAAGTCCTCTAATCTAGTCAGGATCTCCTTTCAGGTAATCAACAGAAACTCTAAAGTTATGGTAATAATTAACTTCTGTGTTGTCAAATTTAGTGCCAAAATTCAGTCCTGATGTACTTCTGAAATTAGCAAGGTGATTTACTTCCTTGTTTATAATAGATTCTTATCTTTGCTTGTAAGATACCACAATTTTCTAATTTTCTTCTTACCTCATATTATAATCCTTTATTGTATTCTTGCTGGTTTCTCCTCTTTTCAACATAATGACCAAATCTTTGCTACTATTCTTCATATATATTGGTGTTCTTGGTAAAGTTATTTAGTATCATGACTTTAAATACTGCTTTTATGCTAATAACACTGTAATTATTCTAAATTCAAACTTTCCCTTGACAGTATTGTTTATTTTTGATTCTTCTATATGAGTGTGTAGTAGATTATTGAAATAAAGATTGTCCAAAAAACTCTGATTATTAGCTTCCTAACAACAAACTCACTGAATTTTCTCATTCTTTTACACCCCTTATTGAATTTATCAACAAATTCTATTGCTTTTATCTTCATAATGTAGTTAGAATCACACAAATCAAACATCTACAACTGAAAACTATGTCAGAGATGAAAGTATAGTGATTAGAATTAACAATAAATTAGATATTTTAGAAGAAAAGATGAGTGATCTTGAAGACATGGTCTAAGCAATCCAGAATCAAATACACAGTAAAAAATGAACATACAAAAAAATAAAAATTAGAAAGAATATGTGTGAGTTTTGGTAGAAATTCCAAAGACCTAATATGTATGTAATTGCAGCCCCTGAAGGAGAAGAGAGACATGAAACAGCATGGTGGTAAATTCTGTGCCAGCTTGAAAAATATTTTTGAATTAGAATTAACATTTAAATCCATAGACTCCAAACAGATTGCCTTCTATAATAAAGTGGACTTTATCCAATCAGTTAAGAGGGTGAATAGAACAAAAAGCCGAAAAAGCTGCCTCTCTCAGTAAAAGGGAATTCCTTAGTGGACTGATGTGGATTTTGATTGTACTTTCACATATCCCAGGTCTTTCAGGCATAAATACATGATACTACACTAGTGACTTTCTTAGGGGCTCTAGTGAGTTTAGTGAAGACCACTAGAAGCAGTTGCCTTGGCAGCTGTAGTTGGCAAGGTCAACAAGACACAGTCACTGTCCTATCTCAGAGATTATCATCTCTCCAGTCCTATGTCAATTTAATATGCAGTGATCTTGATTACCTTTCCTTCCACATGATATCCTACTGGTCCATTACACTGATGACATGCTGTTTCGACCTAGTGAGCTAGGAACAATAACTACTTTGAACTTATTAAGACATTCCTGGGGGTGGGAGACATAGCTAAAAAAAAAAAATCAGAAGTATTCTACTTCAGTGTAATATCTAGATATCCAGTCATGTGGGGTATGCCAAGTTATCTCTTCTAAGGTGAAGCATAAGTAGTTATATCTGCCCACTTACTACTGAAACAGAGGTATAACACCTCTAGGAGGCCTCTTTGGATTTCAGAGACAACATATTCTTAATTTTGGTGTGTTATTGGTGCACTAACTGAATGATATGAAAAACTTCTAGTTTTGAGTTCAATTCAGGACAAGAGAAGGCTCTAAAAAATATCCAGGCAGCTTCACAAATTGTTCTGCCATGTGGGTTATATGATATAGTGGATTCAGTGATGTTTAAAGTGGCAGCTGCAGATAGAGATTCTCTTTGAATTTTGGCAGTCCCCTATAGATGAATCAGAATACAAGCCCTTAGGATTTTGGAGCAAAGTTGTGTCATCCTCTGCATATAATTATTCTACTGTTTAGAAACAGCCCTTGGCCTGCTACTGGATATTAGCAGAGGTTGAATGTTTAACCATGGGCCACTGGGCTTCATGTGACCTGAGATGCCCATCATGAACCCGGTTTTATCAGACTTACTAAGCCATAAAGATGGCCAAACACAGCAACAGTCCAATGCAAATAGTATATCCAAGATTGGGCCCAAGAAAACCCTAAAAGCACAAGTAAATTAATTACATGAAAAGTGATAAAAATGTCCATGGTCTCCATATTTGCCACACTACTTTCTCTATTTCAGTGTCTCAGCTCAGATACTATAAAAAATTCTTGTAGACTGGATGACTTGAACAACGAACATATTCCTTACAGTTTTGGAGCCCGAGATGTCCAAAATCAAAGTATAGGCCAATTTGGTTCTGGTAAGAGCTTGCTTCAGTGTTTCCAGAAAGCTGTCTGCTCCTCATATCCTCACATGACAGAAAATGAAGAGCAAATCAAGCTGTTTTGTCTCTTCTTTACATGTGCACTAATTCCAATAATAAAGGCTCCACTATTAAGATCTAATAACCTCCCGAAGGGCCCACCTGTAACAATGCAATGGAGTTTAGGACCTCAACATATGCATTTAGTGTGACATGAATATTCAGTTCATAGCAGTCAGTCTGCACATATGGACTCACAAGGAATTCTTTCCATCAGTAGACAGGGAAGAGAAAATTGGGCCTTGTTTTCAGATAGTTCTGCGTGATGTGTAGGCATGACCAAAAAGTGAATAGACTCAGCACTCTAGCCACTTTCTCTAACATTTCTGAATGATGTGGAAAAGGAGCATCCTGCAAGTGGAAAGAACTTCAAACACTTCACTTTGAAAGGAGAAATGGATGTATGTATATATATTGTGTCATGGCTTGTTTCAGCTGGATGTTCAGGGACTTGAAAGAAACATGATTGGAGAATAATAATAGGGAATTCTGAAGAAGAGGTATGTAGATAGACTTTTCTAAATGGCACATATGTGTGTGTGTGTGTGTGTGTGTATGAAGATATGAAGATATTTGTGTCCCATGTCATTGCCCACCAGAAAGTGACCTCATCAGAGGAATATTTTAATAATACACTGTGTACCCCAACAAGATTATGACTAAATTGGCCATGATGACAAGGATGGAGGTTAAGCATGGGCTCACTAACATAGACTTCGATGCACCTGGCTATAGCCATTGCCAAGTGCCCAATTACCAGTAGCAGAGACCAACAATGAATGTTCAAAATGGTATCATTCCCCAGGTTGATCAGCCAACTACGCAGTGGCAAATTGATTATACTGGACCACTTCTGCTGTAGAAAGGGCAGTCTTTTGTTCTTAATGGGGTAGATATTTACTCTGGATATAGATTTGGCTTCTCTACATACAGTTCTTCCATAAGAACTGTTATTTGTGAACTTATATAATGTCTTATCTACTGTCATGTTGGTCTATAAGCATTTCTTCTAAACAAGGAACTCATTTCATGCAAATGATGAGTGGCAATGGGCCGATGCTGATGGAATTAACTGGTTTTATCTCATCATCTAACATCCTGAAACAGCTGGATTGCTAGAACTGTGGAATGGCTTCTTGAAGATCCAGTCACAGTGCTAGCTAGGGGGCAATGCCTTGCAAGGCTGGGGCAAGGTTCTCCAGGTGATTCCATAGGCTCTGTATCAGTGTCCAATACATGGTAGTTTCTCCCATAGCCAGGACATACAAATCCAGGAACAAAAGTCTTGAAATGGGAGAGGCACAAATCACTATTATCCCTAATGACTCACTAGTAAAATTTTTGCTTCCCGTCATGGCAACCTTATGATCTGCTAGCATAGAAGTCTTAGTCTCAAAGAGAAGGAATATTTTCATCAGGAGACAGCAATGATTTCATTAAAGTGAAAGTTGAGACCACCAGGCTATTTTGGACTCTTCATGCTTCTGAATTAAGAGGCAAAGGAAGGAGTTATTGTATAGGCTAAGGTAATTGATGCAGGCATTCGAAGGTGAAATCAGACTTCTAGCCCACAGTGGAGATCAGGGAGAGATGTCTGGTATTCATGAAATCCCTTAGGGCATCTCTTTAATATTACCTGCCTTGTGATTAAAGTCAAAGAATGGAAAACTACAGCTCAATTCCAACAGGACCACTATTATCCTAGACCTTCAAGAACAATCTTCAGTTAGCTAAAAAAGGCTTAATGTCATTTTAATTTTAACGAATCTCAACTACTAGTTTTTTCTTTCATGGGTGGTATTTTTGGTGTTGTAGCTAATCCAGTGTCATGAAGATGTTCTCCAATGTTTTTTGTCCAGAAATGTTACAGTTTTACATTTACATTAAGGACAATAATACATTTTGAGTTAATTTCTGTTTAAGATGAGAAGTCTATATCTAGGTTCAATTTTTATACAAAGGGATCTGGCTGTTCCAGTTCTATTTATTGAAAACTCTCTCATCTCCATTGAATTGCCTTCACTCTTTTTTAAAAGATCAGTTGACTATGTTTATATTGGCTCTTTATCATGTTCTATTTATCTATTTGTTTATTATTTCATCAATATCATGTTCTCTTGACTATTGTAACTGTAGAGTCTGAAGATTGGGTAGCATAAATTACCCAATTTTGCTTTCTTTTTATACTGTATCGACTATATCATGTCCTTTGCTGTCCCATATGCATTTTAGAATGAGTGTGTGGATATGTACAAAATAGTTTTCTGGGATTTTGATTAAGATTATATTGAGTCTATAGATCAACTTGGGAAGAATTGACATCTTAAATATATCAAATCTTCTAATTCTTTCTTCCAATCTATGCTCCAATTTGCAATCTATGCTCCAATCTGTGTAAAATAAACCTTCATTTACTTAAATCTTTTAAACATTTTTCTTTCTTCAGTGACTTGTCATTTTCCACATAAAGATCCTAGGCATAGTTTTTAGATTTAATGAATGTTATTACTTTTTAAAAAATTTTAAATTCAATAGTTATTGCTAATGTATAGGAAAATAATTGACTTTTATGTTTCCTGCATTGCTAAGTGTTTCAGGTGCAAATAAATGCAATATTCTTCCATTCCTATCTGCATTCTTTTTTCCTCCCATTGTACTAGTTAGGTCTTCTAGTATGATGCTGAATGGAAATAGAAAAGAAGTCATCCTTACCTAGTTCTTGTTTTAGAGGCAAAAGTGACAGTTTCTCACCATTGAGTATGATGTAGAAGATTTTGTCTGTAACCTCTTTTTTATGGTAAGGAAGTTTCCCTCTATTGCTAGTATTTGGGAACTTTTTAATCACAAGTAGTGTTGAATTCAGTTGAATGCTTTGTATACATCTTATTAATTTTCTTATAAAATCTGTTAAAATCATGAATTACATTTATGTATGTATGTATGTATGTATGTATGTTGATCCAGCCACTTATTTATTGAAATAAACCACAAGTAATCATTATAGTCTTATCCTTTTATCTGTTGCTATACTTGATTTGATAATACTTTGTTAAGGATCTTTGCATTTATCTATAATAACACTTGATAGTTTTCCTCTAGTTAGAAAAATATTGATTACTTGGGTTCCTGGGTGGCTCTGTGGGTTAGAGCCTCTGCTTTTGGCTCAGGTCATGATCTCAGGGTCCTGGGATCAAGACCCGCATTGGGCTCTCTGCTCAGCAGGGAGCCTGCTTCCTCCTGTCTCTCTGCCTGCCTCTCTGCCTACTTGTTATTTCTCTCAGTCAAATAAATAAATAAAATCTTTTAAAAAAAGAAAAATATTGATTACTAATACATGAAAGAAATGGTATTCAATAAACTCATGTACTAAATAACAATATTACCATGCAAAAATATGATATTTTGAGTCAAATTAATTTTCACAAAAATTGGGTAGTACATTATGTATGAATGTTTTAAATTCAACAAATATTTTTAATATGTTTATTATTAAAGAACACTGTTTCATGTAGTGTGTAAATGTGTGGATTGTAAAATGAAATACCAATGTAGGGTGACATAGTTTGGTTAAACATTATTATATGGGGACAAAGATCATTGTCAATGGAGTCAGAACATTTAAAATACATTTAAAACATTAAATGTTTACATGCTGGCTTTAACACTGAGTGAACCTTGGAAAATTTTTTGCTATTCCATCTGGTCAATAGAACTAACAATCCTGTTTCACTCATCAGATTTTTCTGGGATTAGATGACATAATGTATTTAAAACATGCTTCTGGGATACATAATAATACATTTTTAAATGATTATAATTATACTTTATACATAAGAAAGGTATATTCATTTACTCAGCAACCATTTACTGAATGTCTGTTCTTCTGTATTAATAGGGATAAGTTGAAAATAAAGAAGCCATTATCCTATCTCTAAAAATAGTGATGGTTAGTAATTACAAAAAGGTTAAATTAATGAACAAAAGTCTGTAGCAATTAATCAAATCCCTTTTTAATTAAAATGAAAGGATGCCAGTCAGAAACTCAGAAGATATAGCCTCTTCCCCAGGTTTCAGCATTTCACTGACTACAAACTAACAACCTGCATTTTCAGTATTAACTCTGAAATATGTGAAAGTATGTGTTTGGAAAGATGTTATTTCCTTACACTAATTGTCTCTCTTCTAATCTGGAAGAGGAATATGTTTAAAGAAGCGAACTCTAAGGTTCTTTTAATTTTGATGCAGTATTGTCACAATTGCCAAATAGTTGATACTTATTGCTAAATCTAAACACTTGTAAATGCCAAGTTTAAGTTCTGAATTTTAAACAAACATATTGAAATAAATATACTTTTAAAAAAAGGTTTTATTTATTTATTAGAGAGAGAGAGAGAGAGAGAGAGAGAGAGAGAAATTGAGCTGGGAGTGGTGGGAGGAGAAGAGGGAGAAGGAAAAGCAGTCTCCCGCTGAGCCAGGACCCCCCCATGCAGGGCTCAATCCCAAGACTCTGGGATCATGACCTGAGTCAAAGGCTGACGCTTAACCAACTGAGCCACCTAGATACCCCAAATATATATTTTTGAGAGACTAATAGTTCAATAAAACTGGAGAGGTAAACTAAATATATGAGTATTTTGTACATTGGAATGGTTAATTAAACTACTGTACAAGGGAACTGATTAATAATTCTGTTGCTGTGTATTTTCTGAAGTTTATTTTGTGAAATTTGAATTTTGGGAAGGATTTTTATATAATCTTGTTCTTTGAATTTTAGAACTATTACATATAATAGATTTTTTTTAATAGAAATGGAGACCCAAAATGTAAGAGGACTTAAAAAGTAGGAACTAGATTAAGAAACTGATATTGCAAAATATTAAGTGACTTAGCCCAGATCCTAAAGAAATGTACACTAAATCCTCCCCATGCTTTTTGATCAAAATTTCAGGTGAACTGTTATCTACAGCTTTTCATGTGAACCACTGTTTTTATACGTACCTAAGTAGCAGGAATAAATGGAGACCTGTTGTTATCAGTGTATTGATCTCCAATGGGTGGTTGCACACAAGCGGTGATGCATTACACGAGAAGCAGGTTGTTTTTCTGCATTAGCTATGAGGTGTCAGGACAAGTAAAACAATGACAGCAATATTAATATATCACCTCCAGGTGACAGTAGAAATAAGAAAGCTATTGATTTTATAACATCTTTAAAATCGGGAATAAATCATTGTCTCATGAAGAAGAAGACATTTATTTATTTAACACCTGGCATTTTACATGATTTATATGTCTTTTATATGAATACATTCTACTTTCCACATTTGAGATTTAAGAGTACAAATAGAGGCTTCCATTTCATGACGATAATGCAAGCAGATAAATTTTATCAACCATAATTTTTTGGAAGTTTAAAGGAAAGAGCAAAGGAACATAATAGCAAAGAAAAACAATAGTATAAGATACATTAATCTTGAAATTCGGGAAGAATGTTCTCCACAGAACTGCCATTTCTAATTATTTTTGTAAGCTATCAGAATTGCATCTAGGGAGAGGTCTATTTGACTAAAAACAAAACACAAAAAACAAGGCATTAAGGTGAAGGACTATCAGCAAATTCATGACTTTCAATAAAATTCAAATAGAAACTCAAAATAGAGAGAAGAACAATTCAGATCAATTTACATAAAAATATAGACAGATAGTGTGCTTTAGTGAGAATTTACAAGAGAAAAATGTCTGTGGCACGTGTAAGATTATTACAAAGTAATACTTAAGAGGAGTTTTGGGTTTCTCTACCAAAATAAATGAATAAATGAGGATGGAGCAAATTCTATAGAGTATAAGAAAATATTACGCCTGAAGTTTTATCTAAACAGATTTTGAGTATGATAACACACAAAGATAAAAAACAAACAACCAAAAACTCCAGCTTAGGAAAAATTACAAAATCAAAGCTAAAGCGTTTGTTGTTTTCCTTCATTTTCTTCAGATGTCAGTCATGAAGGACTGTCCAGACTGATCTAGTGTATTCCTAAGCTAAGTTGAGAGAATAGAAACAAGATATTTTGGGGTGCCTGGGTGGCTCAGTTGGTTAAGCGACTGCCTTCAGCTCAGGTCATGATCCCGGAGACCCAGGATTGAGCCCCACATCGAGCCCGCGTCAAGCCTCACATCGGGCTCCCTGCTTGGCAGGAAGCCTGTTTCTCCCTCTCTCACTCCCCCTGCTTGTGTTCCCTCTCTGGCTGTGTTTCTCTCTGTCAAATAAATAAAATATTAAAAAAAAAAAAAGAAACAAGATATTTTGCCTATCACCTTTTGTTGGTAACCTCATGGCCCTTGTCATATTGCTGAACATGGACCCATATATGCACTGGCTTTACTCTCACTCTGTTACTTGGAAACTGTTCTATGTTTTCATAGTGCAGCAGAGGTAAAAACAATGGGAACCTCTATGAAGATAATTGATCTAGTCATTAATTTGGGGGGATATTTCCATATAAATGTGAGTCTTGAAGTAAAACTAGATGAGCGTTAGATCATGAGTATAAGCAAGACATTTAATTTAATGGGAATAGCACCGGCAAAAGCTTTCTGACAGACTTCCTTAAACACAAAGGAGGTTGTTGTGTGAAATTTTTGCATGTTATAGAACAGAAATTTTCAGAGCCAGGAAAACCTTCAGGATTATTTACTGTAACTGCCTAATTTTCCTACTTGGAAAATTGGCAAGACAAGAATTTTACCTAGACTACATAGACAAAACAGAAAAATAATAACTACATTCAGATTTCTTTTTCTTTCTTTTTTTAAAAAAAGATTTTATTTATTTATTTGACAGGAAGAGAGATCACAAGTAGGTAGAGAGGCAGGCAGAGAGAGAGGAGGAAGCAGGCTCCCCGCTGAGCAGAGAGCTTGATGTGGGCCTCGATCCCAGGACCCTGAGATGATGACCTGAGCCAAAGGCAGAGACTTAACCCACTGAGCCACCCAGGCACCCTACATTCAGATTTCTTGATTCCAAGTCTAATATTTTTATATTCTCACCAAGGTAAAGATTAACAGGTGACCTGTGTTTTGTACAAATGTATACAGATGTCTCCTTAACTGTTTTTCCTTTATAAATTCTAATATTAAAACTTCTTTATGAAATGTGGTCTTATACTATTTTGTTAGAAGGGAAATACTAATTCAATGAATTTTTTAGAAATGCAGATTTTTCAGTAAATATCAATAATTAGATGAAAATGAACACCTCTTCTTCCAACTCCTGAACCATAAGGTTTGCTAACTCTACACAGCTGTAGAAATTTAAATAACTGGCATGTGGGGACAGGGTGAAATTTAGCCTTTTCCAGCAGATTCTTTTTTTTTTTTTTTTTTTTTTAGCTATGACATATTGTCTCATCAACACATCTAGGAGCTTCTATTTTTGAAATGCTTCACTTATCACTTGTGGAGTGTTGAAATGAAACCTATTTTTTTTTCCCCAAAGAGAACATTGCTTGCAAAGACAGATTGTCTCATCTGCATTAAGAAACTGTCCCTCATGAACACTCTGTCTATTGAGACAAGCACATGCTTTCTCCTTGCAAAACTTGAATATTTAAAAATGGAACTTTTACTTTATTCTTGAATGATAATTTTTGTTAGAGGGTAATAATTTAACTCTTTTGGCTTATCTTCCTTATGAAATCCAATTTTTCTCCTTAAAATATAAAAGGTCATACTTCCATAAAAAGATAATTTGAGATGGGCAGTGTAGAAACAGAATATCAAGATTGTAGGTGAAACTTTCCCCGGATAGTCAGTGTCCTCTCCTCCTTAGACCAAAATAAACAAACAAACAAACAAACAAATAAATAAGTAAACAAATAAAATGCATTCAGAATCTAGTGACAAAATGAAGGAATTACGTTAAGTTGAAGCATGTACAAATGGGGAGTTTCTGAGGGAACTCTGAAACATTCTGGTCAATAGAGTTGCCCCTTCTTGGCATAGAAATGGCTTGAAAGGGGCGCCTGGGTGGCTCAGTTGGTTGAGCGACTGCCTTCGGCTCAGGTCATAATCCGGGAGACCTGGGATCTCGTCCCACATCGGGCTTCCTGCTGGGTGGGAGGCCTGCTTCTCCCTCTCTCACTCCCCCTGCTTGTGTTCCCTCTCTGGCTGGGTTTCTCTCTGTCAAATAAACAAAATGTTTAAAAAAAAAAAGAAAAAAGAAAAGAAATGGCTTGAAATACAACACAGTAGGAGCCAGCTTGAGCTGTAATGGCAGGAGGTCAGGGTTAAACTAGATGAACTACTCATTCATTCATGACATTAAACAAGTCACTCTACCACTATAACTCTCAATGTGTGTGTGTTCACACCCCTCCCACAGAAGTTTTGTGAATATTAAATGTAGTTTAGCATACAGTGTATTTAACATATACTTCTTGGAAAAGAATAAAATCTATATATTGCTTTTTTATTTTTATTTTTTAAAAAAAGATTTTATTTATTTGAGAGACAGAGATAGCAACTAGTGGGGTGAGGGGGAGGAGAAGCAGGCTTTCCACTGAGTGAGGAGCCAGACACAGGACTAGATTCTAGGACTCTAGGCTCATGACCCCGAGCCAAAGACACATGCTTAATTGACTGAGCCACCCAAGTGCTCCTATGTATGGCTTTTTAGTAGAAAGCTTTTTATTAACGTATGATGTTTATTCTGAAAATACTGACGTTATAATTAAAAAACTCAATATATTTTGAACAAACAAACCACCATGTAATCATCTGTGTAACCAAATTAAAATAAAAATCAAAAACATTCTCAGTATCCTTGTGGAATGTTGAAATGGAACCAATTTTTCCTTAAAACTTCTTTTATAATCTCTTGGAGTCACAACCCCTGCAAGCTTAACCACTATCCTGACAGCTATTGATTTCTTTAGACTGTGCTTGATTTTGCATAAATGGAATTATAAAATATGTATTCTTTCATGGTCTGGCTTTTTCCACGCAGTATTTTTTGAATTGTATTATCAAGTCATCCAGGAAGGAGAAGAGAGCTAATAAATAAATAAATCTTTCCGTATCTCTGTCAATAGTGGGGGAAATCAAATTGATACTTTTTTCTTTGAAACACTATTCATTTGCAGGTAAAAACAGAACAATATTTAGCAAAAGTCATGAAAATTGAATACACAATTTCATGTCATATCATACTGACTTGAAAATATAAATAGAGCAAATATTCTTAGAGATGTAAGAATTCAGGGAACCTAGCACTTAAAATTATTTTTAAAATTAAAATAGTCTGAATGGTGAAATCTAGCCATCTAATATAATGAATATATAACTTTAGTAAAACACCAGGTCTCATATATAAAATTATGCTTAAATAATTGTCTAAAAACATAAATGTCATATATACTGTAGGTGCAAATGATCAATTTGAGAATTAACACTTGGAAATTAGAGGAAACAAGGAGTGTCAATGGAATAATCTCATTCTTTAAACTTAGAAATTAATAAAGTCATGTAAATTTGTTAAAGTAAATATATTTATTTTATAAACTCAAAATAGTTAACTAGATGACTTAAAAATAAGTATTAAAAATTAAGAGTTAGGCAGAAGAAGGACTTACTTTTACCAACCTACTTATATTGTTTGTTTAAATCACTTTAAAGTTATTAAAATCTCTCTATATTTTTTCTCCTTCCCTGATTTCTATTTGTATGAGGGATTTTCCATTCATTTAATTTAATTAATTCCTTTACCGTATCAGAATCATTGGTTGTATTTTTATTTTATGGATTGTCCTTAAATTTTGAGACAAATATTTAAATATTCTAACAATTGGATAATTACTTTTATAATTAATTAATATTTAAAAAATAGATCGATTATAACAGTTTATAGGTGCCCCATTGCTTCTTGTATTTTCAAGTGTCTTCTCAATATTTATGTTCCCTTTTCACCAAAAGATACAGTTAATATTTTGAGGGTTTTAGAATGCTGACCAATATTACAGGTGATAGAGTATCATATTTAAAACCTGTGTCTAGACTGAGACTAGCTTAGTAGTGTGACCAAAAGCCAAGTGCTTAAAGTCTTTCCGAACTTTATTTTCTTTTCATTTGCAAAATTGGGGTAATATATCAGAGGACCTCAAGCTATCTTTCATATTTCTTAACTCTTTATAACTTTGTCTCTATGTTCTCTGAAATGTATAAATTCCTCCAAATTTGTGTTTTTAGCTATTTAAATCATTAGTGTGCTTCATTCACTTTATCTTTGTAATGAGACAGTACATTTTTAGTTTGCAAAATATTTAGATAAGATGGAGACATAAGTATAGTTATAAACAAAGACAGAGACATATATGAATATATATTTATATCTTCCATGAGTTCTTTTTCATAAATATCTGTTCTTATGTTACTTTTACTTATTTTTATTTCATGAAGTCTTTTGCTGTCTTAGTCATTATTCCTTAGTTGTATTTTTGGTCACCTTAAATGAATTGCTTTTAAAACTGTTGTTAGATTGGATTAATTAATCTGTAATTAATTAATTTATGTTGGAATCATATGATGATTATTTATTTGTATTGTTGGCTTTGTACTTTTTTTCTGGGAACTTAATTTGTAAGTTCTTGTTTAATGAGAGAAGGTGTTGTTATTTGTCTCAACTACATGTTATGTAGTTGCCTTCTCTCAATCACTAACAAAAAGCTTCATGTTACCAGTTGATGTTTTTGTACCTTTATGATATTAGGGTATCATACATCCCGTTGCTGAGCAGCTGCTAAGTTATTGTTGTATTATTTCTCTCCTCTTTTCTTAACATCTCTTCCTCTGACCTTCACAGGAGTCAAATCTTTATTTCAAATCTGATAGTTCTCATAGGCTCTTATAATTCCCTTTCCCTCATTTTTTTCTTTTTAACATTTTTTTCCTAGTAATATTTTGTTCTTCTAATATAATTTTAGTATCTACTTAACAGAAGATGAAGACTAATGCATTGGATATGCCTTAGGAGGACAAGTTACTATGCCTTGCACCTTCTACCTCTAAGAAAAAGAGTGATTGGCGGGTCTCTTTGGCTTATGGATGCATTAAAAATTGCACTTGAGACTACCATCCTGGTGCACTTAACAAATCAAGTGAAAAAATGCTATTTTTTAATGGATGTTGGAGGAATAGAGGGCTCTCTAGCAAGTCCTAGCTATGGTGTAAGCAATCTTAGTCTATGCCAATATGATTTGACATGGATCTTATGTTATTAGAGAAATCTATGGTAGATAAGATTGTCTTTCCATCAATTCACACCTGTGATTTCATGGAAAATATTTTGTGAACAACTGTTAGAGGAGAAAAACAAACCAAGTCTGATTCATGTGTAGATAAGTTCTGTGTTTATACAAGTTGATAGTCAATTTCTTTTGTGCTATAGCCTCATACACTGGTGTCTTTGAAAGAATGTGATCAGGGTAAATTCTTCCAGTTGGCAGCAATGGTAAGCCACTGCATGGGAGGAAGACTTGCTTAAGTTCAGGTTATACATGGACTCCTCTATTGTGACAAATGGTGTGGCTCTTTGGTGAGGGCTTGAAAGGGACAAGATTGATAGATTTTGATAAATAGGTATGGAGGACAGAGATATGATAATAGACCTTTGGGAGGTCATAAAGTGTATATGATATCTCTAATTAGAAAACTAGAAAACATCCCTTGCAGAAGATACACTCAACTAGGGGACCAAGTTGATTGATTCAGTAAATGCCCAGCAGCCTCTGTATTAAACCACTCTAGTTTTGGCACAATGAATAGATCTCCTTGTATGGTGGCAGATCTCCATATTCATGGTGGTACAGATAAGAGCTATGCATGTGTCAAATACCAAAGCTTTTTCTCATCAAGGCCTATTTAGTGACTGTTGCTGAATGTTTAATATATCAGTAGCAGAAATCAATATTGAGCCATAGTAAATACAATATTTTAAGGAGATCAACTAGACCATTGGTGGTAAATTAATTGCCTCAAATCTCATACAACTGAAAATATTTTAATTAGTGTTTACTTAAACTGGAAAATATTCCCAAGAAAGTTTACTTTTCTGGTATTATAGAAAATTGCTATTGGTACCACAATAAGATATGTTTAGTGAAATATAGGACATTGATTGTCTTTGTAGAAAAATGGTAGATAATCTGTTTGAAGAGGTCATGTGACCACAGAGTTGGCTTCTAATGTGTTGGTAATATAGTGGATACAGGTCTATTAATTTCACTATTATTTTAAATGGTATATACTTTTATACTTTTGTATAAATAGCATATAAAAATAATGTTGATTTGAAAAATTAATTTATGATACACATATACACACTATATGTATATACACTGCTGTCCAGATTCCCTTTAGGACTGAGGCACTCTTTTCATCCATGGGGCAGCAGAGTAGGTATGTTACTGATGGCTCTCAGTTGGGTGGCTTTCTGTGTAGCTCCTCCACACAAGGGCATGTTTTCTTCCTTGTAAAGGGAGTTCATAATCATTGACTGGTCTATGTGGAGGAAAGGGGAATGGTATAAAGATCCGCTGCCTTTGCTTAAAGCCATCATAGTTCCAGAGTTCCTTGTAGGCTCTACTGAAAATCGTACTAAATCATCATTCAACTTCTCCTTGTACCTAATCTTACTTGCTTCTCTTTCCTCAGGAGTTAATCCATAGGGTACTCCCCAGTACAACTCCCCAGTACTCCCCAGAGTCAATTTTCCAGAAAATCACCAAAAAAAGAGGACGAAGCCTAATGCTTGCATTCACTGCTCATAAAGTCTTAATCAATTGTTAGATGAAACATTGCATAACTAATTAGACATGTTTAATGAAGAATTATTGATAATTGCAGTTGTAAATATGCCATGATTTTTTTTAACAATACTAAAACATTATTTAATTTTTAAGTACTTCCCTAAGATCTTGTTTGCAGACCAAGAACAGTCTAATATGTTTCAATCAACATATAAATTATAGGTATCATAGATAAATTATTAATTCCCAAAGAGTGTTAAAATGCAAGACAGTTTGGAGGGAAGAAGGGGTGCTAAATAAATCAATGGTGATTTTAATAAACTAGAGGCTTTTAGGTACTAAATCTGTCTGCATCTGATCTGAATTGCAATTACCTGTCAAAAATTCATCCATCATCACAAGCTCCAACAAACTTTCCTGGCAGCAGATGTTTGAGGGAAGCTATTTTGTATGGCAAATTTTTCTTCTGGTTTACAACATCCTCAAGAATGACAGAAATTTCAGGGAACATTACAGTACAACTCAGCAATAATCTATTAGGGGGAAAATCATGGTTTACATAGTTTCTATAATTTATAAACACATGCTTTATACATAAACCATGCATTCATAATTAATGTTTTGATTTCTGTTGTTTCTAATACCCATAATCTTTTATTCAAATATTTTAATATTTTCTAGGAATACATGAAAATGTATACTTTAACAATGGATTTGAATAAAACATTTTCATTTCATAGTATTTTTCATGTTAAACCTATTTTAAGTTGTATTTGGATAAAATGGATTCACTATATCTGTACTTTGCAATCTCCAAAGATAACTTAGTAGGGCTTAGTGTATATCATCTTCAATGACTTTTATAAAAGCAAATCTGGAGACATTATTAATCAAATAGCAAACAGCTATTTTTAACCATGGCTCCTTTACATTTATCCTTTAAAAATTTTTTTTTTTATTTGACAGAGAGAGACATAGCCAGAGAGGGAACACAAGCAGGGGAGTGAGAGAGAGAGAGAAGTAGGTCCCCCGCTGAGCAAGGAGGCTGATGCAGGGCTCCATCCTGCGACTCCGGGATCATGACCCCAGCCGAAGGCAGTCACCCAACCAACTGAGCCATCCAGGTGCTCCCATTTATCCTTTTTATGAAAAAGAATAGTGCCATTTTGAAAATTTCGCTGCTAGAAGTGCATTTTTTTAAAAATATTTTATTTATTTGACAGAGAGAAACACAGCCAGAGAGGGAACACAAGCAGGGGGAGTGAGAGAGGGAGAAGCAGTCCTGCTGCCCAGCAGGGAGCTCGATGTGGGACTCCCTCCCAGGTCTCCGGGATCATGACCTAAGCCGAAGGCAGTTGCTTAACCAACTGAGCCACCCAGGCGCCCCTAGAAGTGCATTTCTAATTCAATTTTTATCTAAAAGTTTTTTTAACAGCTAATTTTTTTTAATAACTAAACAAACTAGCTGCCCACATAGTAGATTTTAATAATTATTGGTTTTTAGTATATCCATACACTGAATGTCTGGATGATGCTGCTGCTGCTTCTTCTTCTTCTTCTTCTTCTTCTTCTTCTTCTTCTTCTTCTTCTTTCTTTATTTTCTTCATCTTCTTGGCCACTTGATTACTTGTGATCATATATTCCTGATAGCCTGATAGCATTTATTGCTTTGTGAGAAAAATCCCAATATTTTTAAAGGAAAACATGGAATATTATTTTTATAACTCTAGGGCAAAAAACCGTTTTTCTCAGGTAAGTTGAAAAAAAGAATATGCATAATATAAAAAATATGTTAGGCTTCATAGTAAAAAACTTCTGTTTTTCAAAATATACTATCAAGAAAACAAATAAGTATGCCACAAGTTGAGAGTAAATGTTCACAAAACATAAAGAGTTCTTATAATTAAAAATTAAAGGCAAGAAAAATTTCTAATAAAACACATGGGAAAATTTTTAAATAACATTCATCAAGAGTTCACTAATGTTTAATAAGCATGAAAAATACTTAAGTTTATTAGCTTCAGAAAATTATAAATTGAAACCAAAATTAAATATCGTTAGAAATGCTGGCATACGTAGGGAGTAACTGAAGTGTTACATTTTTGTTGCTGGAGATGTGAAATTTTGCAATCACTCTGGAAAAACTTCTGCAGTTTTCAAAAATATACATAAAACTAAATACACACAACACTGTGAACCAGCAACTTTGCTCCTAAGCTTTCATAAAGATTGATAATCATATACATACAAAAACAGAAACAAAAAAAATCAAAACACTGGCATAATATCCCCAAACTAGAGATTGGCTAATTGTCAATTCATAGAGAATAGGTAAATAAAACCTGTGGTATATTTATACAATAAAATCAAACTAGTAAGGAACAAACTACATATTAAATTTTTCTTGGTCTTGCACACAAAACCTTAAATAGGGAAGCACCTATTTTAAAATAAAGCAAAAGTCATCTATGGTAAAGATAGTAAAAACAATGACTGCTTGAGGGGATTGAGTGTGGTAACTGACTGGAAAGGTACATGAGAGAGCTTTCTAAGGTGAAACTAGTATCTCTTTATTGTGTCAGGGGTTTAAGTTACAAAGGAATATGCGATTGTCAAAACCCTGAATATATATCCTTAAGATTTATGCATGACACTATATGTAAATTTCATCTAAAATTCTGCACAATATTTAATTATATTTAACAATATGCATGCAAAAATATTTAACAGTTGTCTGAAAATTACTTAGAAAATAATCAGAAAGGAAGATGAAATGGTAAATGATTAGCAAGATCAATAAATGTGATAAAACAAATATAGTAATGATTCCAAATTCTTTTATCTTTTCTTTTTCTTTCAAATTTTTTATAATAGAACATTAGGATACATGTGCCAATATAAAGAAGCTAGGGGACTGTGGTTTCACCACATGAAGTAGCCCCACTGTTTTCAGACCTCCCCCTTATAACTGAAAATGCCTTTACAAATATACAAAGACTCTGAAAGTTGGAGAGAGGAGGGTAGACACCCTAGGGACCTCAGCCCTTGAAGAAAACATGGTGATGAGTTCCCCAGTTTTCCTTGTTGTCTTTCATATATTACGGACTCTGCAGTAGCCTCCTTCCCTGTAATGACAAAAGACACCTCCCCCCCAAAATATTTTTATAAAAACCTTTGTCCTCCAGTGAAATTACTTTTAAAAATAGTAGATTAATAATAGAAAACCATTTTGACAGTAACTGTCCCACTCCAGAAAAACGGCATCACCTATTCTGGTGGTTTCAGCTAGGTCAACTGAGTAAGTAACAATTATGTAATAATTAATGCAATACTGAAGATTGAGCAGAAATAGATATCAGACATGTGGTAAAGGAAATTACAAAGACAAAAGTTGGTTCCTTAAAAAGACGAATATAATTGATAATCTGCTAATAATTCTGAGAGATAAGAGAGAGAGAAAGAGAGGAGTATATGGACCACTCTTTGATAAACACAATTCACAACTTAGGGAATGGATTTAAGATAAAACAGGAAATTTAAAAAGCCTATATTGCCCCCCAAAACGTAATTTGTTATCAAAAACATTCCCACCAACATCTACAGGCCCAAATAATTTACCTGATGAATTACTAAAATAAATAATGTAGAAAATGTCTCCCCAAAAGGAGAAAATACACACTACATTCATGAGGTCTGCATTAACTTTGTACAAACACTGGATACAAGAAGCATACACTATAGATCAATTATCTTCACAAATACAAGTATAAATTCTTAACAAATTATAGACAAATCAAATTAAGCAATATGGACAAGGATAATATGTCATAGCTAAATGCTGTTTTTCCTAGGAGAATGGATTTAGATTAACATAAAATGATACTTAAGGGCACCTGGGTGGCTCAGAGGGTTAAGCTTCTGCCTTTGGCTCAGGTCATGATCTCAGGGTCCTGGGATCAAGTTCCACATCGAGCTCTCTGCTCAATGGGGAGCCTGCTCCCCCCTCTTTCTCTGCCTGTTTCTCTGCCTATTTGTGATCTGTCAAATAAATAAATAAAATCTTAAAAAAATAAATATATTTTGCCATATTAAAAAAGTAGTATAATTATCTCAATAGATGAATTTGATAAAACTTACAACTGTACATGATAAAAATTCTAAGCAAATTATGAAAAAAATGAACTTCTTTAATCCAATAAAGTGCATTTATTAAAAACCTACAACTGTCATTTTGTACAGTGAAATGTTAAATGTTTCCCCTAATAAAGTTATCAAATCAATCATGTCAGCTCACCTTTTCTTTTCTACATTATATACTGGAGAACAGTTATCCATTGCTGAAAACAAGGATAAATGAATCTATATACATAAATATGGAAGAAGTAAAACTCTTTAGAGATGAAATTATTGCCCATATAGAAATGACCAAGGAATTACAAGAGAAACATTATAACCTAATTAGTGGATTTAGAAATGTTCTAGGTAAAACGTCAACAACGAACATATGTTTTATGTGTATATATATATATATATATACACATATACATATATATATATTAGCTTTAAATATCTTAAAATGAAGACATTTTTTCTGAAGGTCTTGACAATAGTATCAGAAAGCATAAAATATTAAGGAGCATAGTTTGCAAAATATTTTCAAGATTACTGAAACTATAAAACATTGCTAAAAGCAATTAATGAAGACCTAAATAAGTGGGAAATTATACTATGTTCATGGATTGGACAATTGATATATTAAGATGTCCATTCTCCCCTAAGTGATCAAGGTTTTTGATCACTAAACATTTTTCTTCCTTATGGAAATGAATAATCCTCTTACATTTATATTAAAATTGTATAAATCCTAGAATTTCTAAAAGCAGCTTCTAAAATAAACATGAAGTTGGAAGTTTTATACTGTTGCATGTCAAGACATTCTACAAAACTGACATGCTATATTTTCATGAGACCTAAAAATTATTAATGCAAAAGAATAGAGTTTAGAAATAATCCTGAAAATACATGGGCAATTGATTTTGACAAAGGTGATAAATAAATGAGAAATTAAACTGATTTTTAATTGTGCTGGAAAAACCAGATATCTATATTGAAATAAAATTATTTTTTTCTTGCACCATACACAAGATATTAATGTGAGCTTAAAATTATTCAGTTTCTATAAGAAAGTAGCCTTTATGACTACTGATTAGAAACAATTTCTTAAACTGAACCCAGAAAGCAGCAATATTAAAAATCACAAACTAGATCTCATTTAAATCTTTCATTCATTATGGGAATGCAAGATGGCACAACTTTGGAAAATAGTTCAGCAGTTTCCTACAAAACTAAAAATACACTTAACAATTGTGTAGTTGTACCCCAAATGATTTGAAATTCTATGTCCACACAAAAAACTTGCACATAACTGTTTATAGCTGCTGATTTATAATTATCAAAACTTAGAAGTAAATCAGATGCCTATCAATAGGTGAGTGAAGAAATAAAGTAGGGTGCATTCAGACAATGGGGTTGTTATTCAACACTAAGAAAAAATTAGCTATCAAAGCAGGAAAAGTCATAGAGGAATGTTAAATATATATTGCTAAGTGAAAGAAACCAATTATAAAAGATTACTTTCTGTATAATTCCAGCTATATGACATTCTGGAAAGATGTGGAGACTAAGAAAATCAGTATTTGCCAGGGTTTTAGTGAGGTGGCTCACAGAGGATTTTTAAATTTTTTTTTTTTTTAAGATTTTCTTATTTATTTGACAGAGAGAAACACAGCAAAAGAGGGAACACAAGTAGGGGGAGTGAGAGAATGAGAAGCAGGCTTCTGGCCGAGCAGGGAGCCCAATGTGGGACTTGATCCCGGGTCTCCAGGATCATGACCTGAGCCAAAGGCAGTTGCTTGACCAACTGAGCCACCCAGGCGCCCCTCACAGAGGATTTTTAGAACAATGAGACTATTTTGTATGATACTACTATAGTGGATATATGCCATTACACACTTTTTCAAACCTACAGAATGTATATAGCACAAAGTGTGAACCTTAAGGTAAATTATGGATTTTGGTTAATAATGAAGTGTCAATGTTAGAGTGGGAATATGATAATGTCCTATATTGATGGGGGATGTTGATGGTGAGAGAAGTTTTGTGTGAGGTGTAGGGAGGTATGTTGGGGGACAAGAGGTATATGAAAACTGTCTGTACTTTCCAGTCACTTTTGCTTTGAATCTAAAATTGCTTTAAAATTAAAGAATATTAATTAAAAAATTAAACTTCTGCTAATCAAGGACATTACCAAGTAAATGAATAAGGTAGGAAAAACAAACAAACAAATGCTGAATATTTGTGAAACACATACCAATGAAGGGACACCTTCAGAATACATAAAGAATTCCTCCAACTTGGGGGTGCCTGGGTGGCTCAATTGGTTAAGCGACTGCCTTCAGCTCAGGTCATGATCCTGGAGACCTGGGATCAAGTCCCACATTGGGCTCCCTGCTCAGAGGGAAGCCTGCTTCTCCCTCTCTCACTCCCCCTGCTTGTGTTCCCTCTCTGGCTGTGTTTCTCTCTGTCAAATAAATAAAATCTTAAAAAAAAAAAAAAAAAAGAATTCCTCCAACTCAAAGTTGAGGGGGGGGGATGCCAGTGTACCTGCTTTGTCTTTTTGCTCTAAGAAGTAATGAAATCCTCAAAGAAGGGTCAAAAGCACAAAGAACTATCTTGAACAGACTTCCTCTGACCTAATCTGGGACAATATGAATATCAAAACATGCAATGACAGAATGAGACTAAAACTCACTGAATTGGGGGGGGATCCTAAAGTCTTTATTTATGTAAATATGTCAATAATAAATAGGGGGAAATCTTTTAAAGATGAATGCCAACTGTATAATCAAAAATTCCTAAAACCAGTGGATGAAATGTTAAGAAACAATATATTTTCAAGTTTGAAAATGGACTCCCCAATAGTAATTATTAATTATAAAGAGAAAAATAATCTCATGACAGTATGAAAATCCTGAGAGTAATACCTTAATCAAATAACTAAACTAAACATAACAAATAATGGGATGAACCCAATATCCTTTTTCCTCATATGAGGTGCCAAGATGGACAATATCATTTTGTAAATTATGTATAAACTGAAATAAGTTTAAAGGAACATTTTCTAAAATTCTTGCCAAATTCAGAAAAGATGAGGAAAGGCTGAGAAAGTGTTTCAGATCAAAGGAGATTATAAATAGATAGCAACTAAATGCAATTCATGAGCTAAGAATGGATCTTAGGGGAAAATTTTTTTTTAAATTTCTACATTTTACTTGAGACAGTTAAAATTAAAATGTAGTATAAATTAGATAATATTATACCATTGTTAATTTTTCTGATTTTGATAACTGTGCTGTGATAAGTGTATTGCCTATTTGACCAATATTCTTGTTTTTGGAAAAAAAAAGTGACACACATGGAATTATTTGGGTAATGTTTGGCATGTTTTCAATCTAATTTCACAGCACTCTTCCCTTTGCTGAGTAGTACCAGTTTGTAAAATGACTGTAAATGGAAATCAAGCAAAGCAATTTTATCAATCAATAGGAAAAATTACTAATGTTTGTGACCTGTAAACATTTTTGTCAAAACATTAAAATCCATTTTGTTCTCAGTCTAAGAAAATAAAAATTAGTATGACTCATATTTATTTCATACTTTGAAATTTAAAATATTAGAAAATTTTTCAATTGAATCATTTTATTTATTTGTATAAACTTATCAAGCAATGAAAGGTACAACATAGGTACTGCAATAGCATTGTATGGTGACAGACAGTAGCTACATTTGTGCTGAGCACAGCACAAGGGATAGAGTTGTGGAATCACTATATTGTACACCTGAAACTAACGTAACATTGTGTGTCAACTATATTTTGAAAAAAAAATAAAAAAGTAAAAATAAAGGCAGGCAATAAAAAACTTATTAAGAGAAATGTGAATCGTGGTTATCTTCTTATCATATAATTCACAGCACACACAAGCACCTTTTCATGCCTTAAATTGTTTTTCTACTTCCTAAATTGGATTAGATTCTAATTTTTTAATCCTTTGTTCTTTCAACATTGCAAAATATTCTGAGAGGTCCTTTAATGTGACCTTTTTTTTTTTTTTTTAATTAACCAGCATCCCTTCTGGTATATCATCATCCTTTCTCTCACAACCATTTGTCTCATTTATGTCCATTAGTTTGCTTTCATTGACTTCCTCTGGCTGCTTATCTAGTCTGTCAAATGTCATGGAGTCAACATCCCATAGTAGCTATTTCTATAGCTTCATTTATATTCAGTTTGATTTGATTACCAATTTTAATTTGATTACCATGTTTAATTTTTTGTTGTGCTTTGAACTTACAGTTCTCTTTTTTTAAAATCCATTTTTATAAAATGTCACATGGTTTATCACTGGGAGTTATTTTTCTGCTTGTGAATCAACTGCATAACTGATGCACAGTCACAAATACCGTCAGACTTTAAAGAAATGACATGATTGGTCACTGATCATGATGTGCGTGCATTATTTACTTTGTGTGGACTGAGAAATAGCAGCAAAGTTTTTATTTTGTGCAATTACACAAAGTTGGTATCCCACCATCACTGGTGTTCTGAATTGTATTGTTCCGCGACTGGAAGTAGTTAATGAAAACATAGAAACGGAAATGCATTCCCATGGAAACCTAAAGCAAAACTCCCTCGAGGTGTGTGTTTGTGTGAGTACACACATGCTTGTTTGAGCACATGTGTTTGTACTAAGAAAAAGAGAGGGGGCGGTGGGTGGCTCAGTCTTTAAGGTCTACCTTTGGCTGGGGTCATGATCCCAGAAGCCTGGGTTTGAGCCCCACATCTGGCTCCCTGCTCATCAGGAAGCCTGCTTCACCCTTTCTCATTTCCCCTGCTTGTGTTCCCCCTCTAGCTGTGTTGCTGTCAAAAAATAAATAAAACAAGAAAAAAAAAGAAAAAGAAAAAGGGAGAGAAGCAAAATGTAAACAATTGTTAATCTGCATTAATGTGTTTATGAAACTTGTTCTTTCTTTTTTTTTTTTTTTTTTAAAGATTTTATTTATTTGACAGAGAGAAATACAGCCAGAGAGGGAACACAAACAGGGGGAGTGAGAGAGGGAGAAGCAGGCCTCCCGCTGAGCAGGAAGCCCGATGTGGGACTGGATCCCGGGTTTCCGGGATCATGACCTGAGCCCATGAGCCGAAGGCAGTCGCCCAACCAACTGAGCCACTCAGGTGCCCCTGAAACTTGCTGTTTCTTTAAAATTTTCCTGTCTCGAATTCTATAATAATAAAAAGTTATGACAAAAAATTAAGGAAATGAAATACTACTTTCCTCTTTAAGGGCTTCACTGATGTAGTGGGATATTTCTTGTATTACAATTAAAATAATTTTTGATATTCATCAATTGTATTGTCATTTTGTTCTAAAATCGGTTTTCATCTCATTGTAAAGTTACTGTACCTATTATAGAGTAATTATGCAGATGAGTCTTCTTGAAAATGACACTTCTGCCCTAGAAGCACCATAATAAATGTGAATTAAATGTTGGGAATTCAGTTGTTTCTATATATCATATATCATCATAGCATTTTTTATTAAAAGAGAGAGAAAAAAGCACAGGTGTGGGGAGTGATGGGAAGGGGCAGAGTGAAAGGGATGAGGAGAATCTTTAGCAGACTCCATGCAATTCACAGCCTGTTTTGGGAACTATCACAGCACCCTGAGATCAGAACCTGAGCCACCATCAAGAGTCAGATGCTTAACCTATTGAGCCACTCAGGTGCTCCATCATTACAGCATTTTAGTGGCATTTGTCTTGTCATTTAATTCAGTAACATTCTTATATAAGAAATATGTTTTTAAGACCTTCACAACTTTGAAATAAAGAGACTAGGTACCAGCTAGATACCTAAAAACTGTAATAAACTAACATAAACTTTATAGATTATAATTTGGTGAAATACCCTTGCACCATTCATTAAGTTACATACTAGTGTTATATACTGTTATGAAAACAGGAGGCATTTAATGATAAATCAGTAGAAAATCACCTAACCCATGGCAGTAGCAAAATATTTATTGGGCCTTATATAATATATACTTAAAAATGATGATTATATTTGATAGAATCTATATATTTATTATCACTCAACTCTCTATCATCTATCTATCTAAATTCCAATGGTCAATGAATTCCAATTCAACAACTATGAAATAATAAAAGCCATAAGCAGAACAATATATCCCAAAATGTGCAAATCTGTATGATAAAATGTAAATTTTTGAGGACTTTGTTAATAGAAAATTTGAAACAGCATGCTTCTTTTAGTTTCTAAAGGAAAGGACATGAAAGATGAAAACCATAAAGATAATACTGAAGTTGAAGATGGATAATAATACAAAGGTAAAGGAGGAAGAAATATATATAAGACTGTTTATCTACATTATAGTGATATAGATCTGCATATTGATGTCTATGCATCTTTGGTATAGAATACAGTTAGTTCTAGTAGTTTTATATCTATCTATGTTTATGTGTTTGTCTTTAAATTACTACCATATTAAATATAGAATAAAGACTTCATACATATTTGATTCAAAGAATCTTATCTAACCTAACTCAGGCATTTAGAAACACATCCACTATATATGCTTTCTTAAATATCATATGAAAAATTTTATACCATATGAAATTTTTACAATTTAATAACATACCAGACTATCTATCTATATCTATATCATCTATAACTATATGTATGCCTATACACGTACACAAATATCTAATAGGCTTAACTTTACCAAAACCATTGTAAATTGTTACTATTGGAAATTTCCATAGAGTCAAGGCACAGAAGGACTTTCTATGAAATCATAAAATTCTCTTAAAGCCACATCTTTTCCAAGGATGGGGCAGAGAAAAGGACAGAAGAACCGTATTGAAATAAGTTTTTGGAAGAATTCCTCTATAAAGATTCATAATTTCTAACAGCAGTTTGAAAAAAAAAGTTATTATGCTGCTCCATAATTATGTGAAGATAGAGTTACTGTCACATAATAGTGGTTATTCAATGAATGTCACATTTATATTTTCTTCTTACAGAACCATTTATCTTAAGAGTTGGTGTCCAACATAACAAACATATTAAAGTAAAAAACTGGATTAAATGCTTTCACTACATCAAAGAACACCTTTTGTAGGAAACTGGCCAAGACTAATACCATCAATAAACTACCTCACAAAATATTATTTTGATTCTTTTGAAATAAAACTTTCAAGGAAGAAAGTGTGGCAAACCATGTCATGAAATACCACAGAAAATTGTGTGATTCTTTGAAACACTATAAAATATTAATAAGATAAGCTTTTGCAAAATGTATGGGGAGATGCTAAGAATAGGTTTTGAAACATGATTAATGGGTTCATGTGTCATGAGAAAAGGTTTAAAAAATCGTAGTCATTCGTTATTCAATAAACATGTCAGACATTGCCGTAGGTACCATGGATATATTGACAAATAAAACAGAGGAGCATGTTATCTTGCATCTGGTAGGAGAATACAATTGCACCCAAGACCAGACATATACAAACATATAAATATGATTAATATTTGTAATTGTTTTGAAGAAGAAATTAATATAAACCAAAACTCACAATCTCATTTAAAAACAAAATAAAATCAAAAGAAAAAAATATCTGCTGTTATGGGAATATAAGTTTAAAATAAAGACTGTGATATAGTTTATATTTAAAACGTTGAGGGGTGCCTGGGTGGTTCAGTTGGGTGAGGGACTGCTTTCGGCTCAGGTCATGATCCTGTAGACCTGGGATCAAGCCCCACATTGGGCTTCCTGCTCAGCGGGAAGCCTGCTTCTCTCTCTCTCAGTCCCTCTGCTTGTGTTCCCTCTCTGGCTGTGTTTCTCTCTGTCAAATAAATAAATAAAATCTTAAAAAAAATAAATAAAACGTTGAGTGAATGACAACATTGAACACAAAAAGGAAAAATAAGGAAGAATTATACAAAATATTTTAAAAATAATGTCAAAGGAAATATTGAAGGACAACAAATCACATCTCTCAATCTTAGAGCATTTATGAATTTGGAAGAAATAATTATATAGCAAAGCAGTAATGATATACTAATATAGTCTAATAAAATGTCAAGGTAAAAGTTTTTTTAAACTATAAGAACAAAGAAAGTGCAGGTTCTCAAAGAGAAGCAATGAAGGAGCCATTAAAAAATCCCATACAACCTCATGGCAGTTTTTATAAGCAATTTAAAATTTTTACTATAGGTATGGATTTTTAAGAAGTATTACCAATATCTGTTTTGGAAAACAAATCTCTAAAAATGAAATAGAACCATAGAATTTTAGAAAAACTATATGAAACAGTAAAAATTTGGAAGTCTGTTAGTAAATATATATCCCATTAGAATAGAAAAAATTATTAAAAATATGATAGGAAATCAAAAGAAAATTGAAAACAGTATTCCAAAAACTATGACAATTATTTTGCCTAGTAAGAAAGATTTTAAATAAAGGGTGTATAGACCATTTTAAAAAGTTTATAGTGGTTGAGAATAGGTTTGCGGGATGAGTGAGAGCCTAATTGGGGCTTCTTAATATTTTGCATTAGAGTGAAAGATTAGGGGCACCGGGGTGGCTCAGTCAGTGGGTGTCAAAATCTTGGTTTCCACAGAGGTCGTGATATCTTGGGTAGTGGGATCAGCAGGTGTGGGTGGGGTTCCGTACTCAGCAAATTCTCTCCATCTGCCCCTCACACGTGTATGCTCTCTCTCTCTAATAAACAAATACATATTTAAAAGAAGTGAAAGAGTATGAATTTAACTATGTAGTTTATTTTTCTCTAGTAATAGAGATTGCATTTAACAATATAGATGACAATTAAATTGTGAAGAAATATGTAAGGAGAAATTCGAAATATTAATGCTAATTCTATTATTTAAAAATTATATTCAAGCTTGTGTAAATAATTAAGAATATATATTGCATGTATTTGAACTCAGCCACACAAATGTTTGCTTAAACTTGATTTAAATAATTCTCTGCTTCATACGGCATTTTATAATGAATAGTCTATACTCAAGTTTCAAATTAAATTTCCCTCACTGTTCACTTTTGTAATGTTAGAAATATTTACAAATCATTTTGGTATCTCCATGAAGTCAGAAGATTCTTACACTAAACCTAATGCTCTGGAATATTCACAAAATGATTTCTTTCTATACTAAGTTATGTTATTTTTTTTAAGATTTTATTTATTTATTTAACAGCGATATCACAAGTAGACAGAGGCAGGCAGAGAGAGAGGAGGAAGCAGGCTCCCTGCTGAGGAGAGAGCCCAATGTGGGCCTTGATCCCAGGACCCTTGAGATCATTACCTGAGCCGAAGGCAGAGGCTTAACTCATTGAGCCACCCAGGCACCTATTAGGAACTTATTTTAGATTAATTCAGGAGAGATTTGAGCTTAATGATTGGTCCAACTGATAGAATCCACTTAACCCACTGAGCCACCCAGGAGCCCAAGTTATGTTTTATGTTGTGGTTATGCTATCTTGATACATTTCTCTAGAGAATCTGTATGTTTTATCACGTTTATACCAGTTGAAATTTAGTAATGAATTATTTTACTTCAATAAGGAAGATTAAAATCTAAAATGTGTCATTAAGTGACATTTTGTTTCTGTAATTAAAATTCTAGAAATCACTTTATATTGACAAGTTTAGTATAAAAAGTTCAAGCAAATTTTTCTAACTCCTTTTGAGAGGAAAAACCTACAGAATTTTCCTTTGAATGATGTTTATTTCTTGCATACCACAGATTGAACTAGCTGTCCTTCTTTGTAGTGGTGGAGTTAAGGGCAGATAGACAGAAGGTATATTTACATGTAGAAAAAGAGATATCTGATAAAATAGTCTGTATCTGTCCATTAATGATCAAACTGTAACTGACAATTTGAAAACATGTTGACGTAAAAATTTTATAAATATTTTCTGGATTTACTGTTCTTATGTGTCATAAAATCTATGCCAAGCATCATAGGTGCAATGATTCTTTTAGATAAAGAGTTGCTTCTTGTTTATTCTTACTGATATATAAAGGCTTAGACCACGAATACTTAGTTTATTCACCTTTAAAGTTAATTTTGACTCTGCAAATGAATTTTATTAGCTTACAAAAATTATGGATATATCAATATTAACTAGTAAATGGAATGCTAATAATTTCTTAGTAACACAAATAACTGATCATCTTAACAATGTGAAAAATATCTGTATTTATTATTGATTTACTTTATACTTATCTCAATTAAACAAATTAAAATGAATCTTGTTTTAAAATCACTACAGCCCAAAATAGTAGATTGAAAAATCACAGAAAAAAAATCACGGTTTTTATATAATGTTTCATCTTATTAAAGTGAATTGGCTCTATCACTTATATGTAACATGTTTATTACAAAAGCAAGTATTTCAGTTTTATGTATATATTGACATGTTTTTTAATTTATATTTTATTATGGTAACCATTGGATGTTCTTCTCTCATACTGTAATGACTAAGAATTTAGTTATATATTTTAAAATTTTAACCTATTTAAAAATATGGCTATAATTTAAAATCTAAATCAATCTGCGTGAAAATTAAAAGCAACTTGAGTGTTTCCATTGTATAAAAGAAAATCATGATTCAAGGGTTTGTTATATTATCCATGAATTTCTTTGTTTAACATAGTAATTTCATAAAACAATGATATGTTTATTTATTTATTATTATTATTTTTAAAGATTTTATTTATTTATTTGACAGGGAGAAACACAGCCAGAGAGGGAATACATGCAGGGGGAGTGAGAGAGAGAGAAACAGGCTTCTCACGAAGCAGGGAGCCCAATGTAGGGCTCAATCCCCAGGTCTCCGGGATCATGACCTGAGCGGAAGGCAGTCGCTTAACCAACTAAGCTACCCAGGCGCTCCAGTGATATGTCTTTTTAAAAAACAGTTTGCCTGGGGCGGGAATAAGCCCCACATAGGCTCCCTGCTGGGCAGGAAGCCTGCTTCTCCCTCTCTCACTTCCCCTGCTTGTGTTCCCTCTCGCTGTGTTTCTCTCTGTCAAATAAATAAATAAAATCTTAAAAATAAAATTAAAAAAATATAAAAAACAGTTTGCCAAGTAATCCAAATATTCCAAATGGAGTGATAGAGAATAAGATATTTAATGTAGATATTAACCAGTCTCATATATTACTATATTTTCTAACTAACAAAATGACTTATTAATCATCTGAAAAAATGTACACTGTTACATTATATATTTCAATGTTATGATCTTCATGAATTTATTCTTTAATATGACACACTTAATTTTTATTATGTATTAAATGTACAAATAAATTGGTTTCTTAACTGCTAAATTTCTGGTTCCATGAAACTCATAACATAATACCCACCTAACTATAAATAAAATAGTTGTTAAATAAATACAACTTGTCAGTTTTTATAACTACTTCCAAAGAATAGTACAAGTTACTAAGATAAACTAAAATGGGAAGAGTTAAAGTACTTGTGAAGCATCAAATAAGAATTTAGAAAGATATGATGTAAATAGAACACAGTAAAATGTCAGAAGCACAATATGACATGGCCAAGTGGGGTTACATCAAGTATGAAATGCAATTCAACATGTTAAAAGATTGTGAAAAGTTAAAGATTGTTACAATAATTTTATAAGTATTATTTGGTACAGTTTATTACCTATTCATTCTAAAAACGCCTAAGAATCTTGAATAAAATGGAACTTAAAACATAAAGGAGATATACAAGATATTTAAAGTTAATAAAATAATAGCCTGAATGCTTTCACTGTGGATTCAAGAAAAAAAAATTTACTCTCACCAATGCTATGCATTATTTTATTCAGAAGCTAGTCAGTGCAGTAATGCATGCAAAAACAGTATCCTTATGAAGAAGAACTGTATTAAAAAGATAAAACTGTTTTTCAAGCAGAACATAAATTTCTTTATGTGGGAAATCTAAAAAGCCCATAAAAAACTTCTGAAAATTATGGAATGTAACAAGATTGCAGACTACTAAATCAACATAAAGGAAAATAATTATATTATCATACCATAAATAAATGGGTGGGAATTAAAATTTAAAAGAACATTTTCAATTTACTATATCATCCCAAAGCAAGAAATAATTATGACACATAATTTAAAGGAATGATCTTTACAATGAAAAATCCATGTATTTATTCTATATTTAGTGCCTAAATATAAATGAAATAGACAGACCCTGAGCTAGACCCAAGAAAAACACAAGAGGACTCAAATAAATAAAGTTAGAAATAAGAGGAGACCATTAGAATTGATAACAAAACCCAGAAAGTATCAATCGAGACTACTGTGAATAACTATGCCAAAGAATCAGATAACCTAAGAGAAATGGGTAAATTCTTAGAAACATGCAATCTAAAAAGACTGAGTTATGAAGAAACAGAAAATTTGAACAAAACAACTACTAATAAGATTGAGTCAGTAATCAGAAGGTTTCCAAGAAGGAAAAGATTGAAATCAGATGGCTTCACTGGTAAATTCTACCAAATATTTAAAGAGTCAGTGCTGATCTTTGTCAAACTCTTCCAAGAAATAGGAGAGGAAAGAACACTTCCAAAAACATGGATTGAAGAAACAATATTGTTAAAATATCCATACTACCCAAAAGATTCCACATTTTCAATGCAATCTTTACCAATATTCCAATGGCATTTTTCACAGAAATAGAATAAACAAACCTAAAATTAATATGGAACTGTAAAGACTCCAAATAGCCACAGCAATCCTGAGATAAAAGAACAAAATAGGAGGCATCACATTTCCTGATTATTTAAACTATATTGCGGATCTATAATAATCAAAACATTATGGTACTGACATAAAAACAGACACATTGAACAATGAAACAAAATAGAGAATCTAGAAAGAAACATATATATATGAATATACATATTCATACATATGTGTATACATATTTATATATATTCAATTAATTTAGGACAGAGGATGCAAGAATATACAATGGGGAGAGGACAGTCTTTTCAAAACATGGTGATAGGAAAACTAGGTAGCAACTTGCAAAAAAAATGAAACTGGACCACTTACATCTTACACAAAAATTGACTGGAAATGGATTAAAGACTTGACTACAACACCTGAAGCCATAAAACTCCTAGAAGAAAACATAGGTGATAAGCTCTTTGACATAGGTTTTGGCGATAACTTTTTGGATTAGACACTAAAAGCAAAGTCAAAAAAAAAAAAGCAAAAATAATCATGTGGGACCACATCAAACTACAAAATTTCTGTGCAGCAAAAGAAACCATCAATAAAATGAAGAGGAACCCTATTAAACAGGAGAAAATACATACAGATAATGTATGTGCTAAGGGCTAATATACAAAATCTATAAAGAAATCATAAGTCTACAATAAAAAAGCCCAATTAAAGATGGACAGAGTATCTAAATAGACCTTATCCCAAAGAAGACATCCAGATGGCCAACAGGTACATGAAAATATGCTCAATTATCAGAGAAATGAACTAATTATTAGAGAAATGCAAATTGGATATTACTCCATGCCTGTTAAAATGGCTATTACCGAAAAGACAAGAAATAACAAGGGTGTGGAAATAATAGCCTGTGTGGAAAACAGCATGGTAGTTCCTCAAAAAATTAAAAATAAAGGGGCTCCTGAGTGACTCAGTTGGTTAAACATCCACCTTTGTTTGAGGTGTTCTCAGGGTTCTGGGATCAAACCCTGCATCGGGCTCCCTACACAGCAGGGAGTCTGCTTCTCTCTCTCCCTCTGCACCTCCCCATTCTCCTGCTCATGTTCTCTCTTTCTCTCAACTAAATAAAAACTTAAAAAAATATAAAAATATAATTACCATATGATCCAGCAATTCTATTTATCACTATCCAAATAAATCAAAAATACTAACTCAAAAATATGTCTTACCACATGTTCATTGCAGCATTATTTACAATAGCCAAGATACAGAGACAACCTAACTGTCCCATCAGTGGAAAAATGGACACACACAAGTAAAGGAATATTAAAATGTTTCCTTCATAAAGGAGAAGGAAATCTTGCCATTTGCAACAACATAGATGGTCCTTGCAGGAATTTTGCTGGTGAAATAAGTCAGACAAACACAAATACTGGATGATCTTACATGGAGTAAAATAAAATGAAAAAATCTCACAGATACAGAAAACAGATTGGTGGTTGCCGAAGGCTGGAGGAGTGGGCAAAATAGGTGAAGGGGGTCAACAGGTACAAATTTCCAGTATAAGATAAACAAGTCTTGGAGTTTTAATATATAGCATGGTGACTTTAGTTAATGCTACTGTATTACTGTGTATCTGAAAGTTGGTATAAGAGTAATTCTAAAAGTTCTCGTAAGGAAAAAAAAGTAACTTGTTGGTGATGGATGTTAACTTGATTTACTGTGATGATTAGTGTGTAATATATACATATATTGAAAGATTATGTTGTACACCTAAAAGTAATATGTTTATGTCAATTATATGTCAACAAAATAAATAAATAAAAATAAATAAATACAGAACACATGTGTACATAAACTGATAACAGTTCGGTATTTGCTTCTACATAAAATAACTTTGTCAACTATAATAAACTGCTTATGTACAGTTTTGTTGTTGTTGTGAGTCTTACACTATTCACTTGTTTCTGAAGTTATTTAAACCAGTGAGTGATTTTTTCTCTTACCTTCGTCAGTGAGATCATTTCATACATTCCTAATATGATCCGATTCTTCTTTTTACAATGTGTATTCCATCCTGGTATGGCCCAACCTCCTATATATATTTTTTTATTTTGTATATTACAGGTTCATTCTCTGTGCTGGAAATTTTTATGACTTTGAAAAACAGTGTCGTATATCTACTGTTATAGTATCACACAGGATAGTTTCACCTCCCTGAAATCTGCTCTCTCTATATAAATCTGCCATATATATATATATATATATATATATATATATAACCTATTCAATTTAAAATATTTTTCAAACCTCTGACACCTATTTTTTTTTATTTTTTATGCCCTCTGTGCCTTTCATTTCTTTCTTTCTTTCTTTCTTTCTTTCTTTCTTTCTTTCTTTCTTTCTTTCTTTCTTTCTTTCTCTTTCTTTCTTTTTCTTTCTTTCTTTCTTTCTTTTTCTTCTTTCTTTCTTTCTCTTTCTTTCTTTCTCTCTTTCTCTCTCTCTCTTTCTTTCTTTCTTTCTTCTTTCTTCTATTTTTTTTGAAGATTTTATTCACATATTTGACAGAGAGATAGAACACAAGTAGACAGAGCAGCAGGCAGAGGGAGAGGGAGAAGCAGGCTTTCTGTGAGCAAGAAGCTGGATGTGGGGCTTGATTTCAGGACCCTTGGGATCATGACAGGAGGCAAAGGCAGATGCTTAACCAACTGAGCCACCCAGGCAGCCCCTCTGACAACTATTGATCTGTTTATCATCTCTATAAGCTTGCTTTTCTAGAGTATTATGTAAATGGTGGCACACAAAATGTAACATTTTGAAGTAGCTCTTTTCATTTAGGAATATGGATTTAAATTTCATCAATGTTTTTTGCATTACTTGATAGTTCATTCATTATATGACTGAATAGTATTCCAGTGTATGGCTATATGATAATTCACTTATCCATTAGCCTATTGAAGGACATTTTTTGATTACTTGAAATTTTTGGTGATTATGAATGTAGACGCTATAAATATTCACATGAAGTTTTTGAAGGACCTAGGCTTTCAATTCATTTGGTAATATCTAGAAGAGTGACTGCTGAATCAAAAAGTAAAACTATAGGGGTGCCTGGTTGGCTCAGAGGGTTAAGCCTCTGCCTTCAGCTCAGGTCCTGATCCCACGGTCCAGGGATTGAGGCCCGCATCAGGCTCTCTGCTTGGAGCCTGCTTCCTCCTCTCTCTCTCTGCCTGCCTCTCTGCCTACTTGTGATCTCTCTCTGTCAAATAAATAAATAAATAATCTTTATCAAAAAAAAATTGTAAAACTATATATGGTTTTGTAAGAAAATACCAATTCCGAATTTATATACCATTTTTATATCCCCATACACAACAAATGAGAATTTCTGTTACTCCACATGCTCTCAAGCATTTCGTATCATTGGGTTTTGGATTTTAGCCAGCTAAATAGTGGTGTAATGGCTTCCTTCCTTCCTTCCTTCCTTCCTTCCTTCCTTCCTTCCTTCCTTCCTTCCTTCCTTCCTTCCTTCCTTTTCTTTCTTCTTTTTTAAGTGCATTTTAATTAATTTATTTTGACATTTATAAAACAGCTGTTGATCCAAAGCAAGATTAAAAACAGAGAGAATACATTTTGAAGTGTGATAAGCTTAACTCATTGCTAAAGAAATAAATACATTTTATGGGAGTGATTCATTAATTTCTAAGTCTTCAGACTTAAGTCCATGCCAAAATGCTGAATTTTTGGCATTTCATCTAATGACAGGTGATATTGACCCATTTTTTTTCATATGCTTATTACCATCCCTACATATTTTTTTTAAAGATTTTATTTATTTGACAGAGAGAAACAGCCAGAGAGGAAACACAAGCAGGGGGAGTGAGAGAGGGAGAAGCAGGCTTCCCGCCAAGCAGGGACCCTGATGTGGGACTCCATCCCAGGTCTCCAGGATCATGACCTGAGCTGAAGGCAGCTGTTTAACCAACTGAGCCACCCAGGCACCCCAATCCCTACATATTCTTTTGGTTAGGTTGCTTGTTCAGATCTCTTGTTGCCTTTATTTTTTTTCCAGTTTAATTGTTTGTTTTCTAATTGTCAAGTTGAAGAGTTATTTATATATTTTGGAAACAAGTCCTTCAACAAATATGTTTTGCAAATATTTTCTCTCACTTTCTTTTTATTCCCTTAACAATGTCTTTAACAGAATACAAGCATTTAATTTAGTGAACTTCAACGTATTAATTGTTTTCATAGATCTTGCTTTGGTGTATGTCTAAAATCTCATCATCTATCCCAAAGTTACAAAGACTTTTTCCTACATTGTCTTTTATAAACTATAGTTTTGCCCTTTACATTAAGGTTTATGATCCATTTGAGTTTGTTTTGTGTAAGGTGCAAGGTCTTTGAATATTTTTATTATTGTTTTTATTGCATATGGCCATGCATTAATCTAGCATCGTTTGTGAAAAATACCTATCCTTTCTCTACTTACTTGATTTTAGGGTTTTGCCAAATATCTGTTAACTATATTTGTGTGGGTCTCTCTCTGAGTTCTTAATTCTATTCCATTGATTCATCTGTTTTTTCTTTCACTGACATTGAGCTTTATGAAAGGAGGTTTATTTTGTTAATGTTTTGATTTCATGCTCCCAACAATATCTTGAGACTTTATAATTTAAGCTGGAGAGGATTCTTTCTTTTTTTGTGTTTTCAGTATGATTTTATGTGTCTTCGGAAATGTTTAATTCCTTATAAGTGTGGTGAAACTTGCAAAATCACCTGGGTCTAATGTTTTTACAGGAAATTAAAGATTAAATTTATTTACTACAGAATATTAGCAAATGTATATCTTTGAATTTGAGTTTGTAATTATACAGTTTTAGAATATGGTCCTTATATTAGTTTTCTAGGGCTGCTGTATAGAATTTAATGTCTCATAGTTCTGGAGGTTAGAAGTCTAAGATTAAGGTGTTAGCAGTGTCATTTCCTTCCCAGAGCTGTGCAAAGAAATCTGTTACATGGCTATCTCTGAGCTTCTGGTGGTTTGCTGGCAATCTGGAATTATTGGCTTGTAGGTGCATCACCTTAATCTCTGCCTCTATGTTCTTTATTTGTCTCTAAATTTCCTCCTTTTATAAGGACACTAGTCATATTGGACTGGGGTTCTCCCTACTCCAGTATGACGTTGTCTTAATTAATTACATCTGAGATGAACCTATTTCCCAAAAGAGATCATGTTCCAAGGTACTGGGGGAAGGACTTCAGCATATGATTTTTTTTTTTTTTTTTTTTTTTGTGAAGGGGACACAATTCAAACCATAATAGTCCTTTCCATATATTTTCATTTTTTGGATAAAAGTTGTTATTTTCCTTCCCTCTTTCTTTTTTTAATTGAGGTATAATTGACATATAACATTGTATTAATTTCTGTTGTATAATGTAAGGATTTGATATTTGAATATATTGTGTAATGATCATCACCAAAAGTCAAGTTAATATCCCTGACAATATAGTTTTTTTTTTGTTAGTTTTTAAACAACTACTTGACTCACAAAAAACTGGTTCTATATCTTGTGGCTTAAGTTTTGGTGTTTTGCAAAATCTAGGCATATATTTTACCTGGATTTTTAACATCCAAATAAAATTTCCCCATCTTTTAAATTGAATGCCTTTTAAATTTATGTTTTTTATGATTGACTCTTTTAACCACTTTTGATCACTATTTGAGACTTATCTGTAGTTTGTGTTTACTTAGCTATGTTAATGTTGCAAGGTTGATTTTAATTTGTTTTCTATCTTTGCTATATGAATTTGAGAACTGTATAAATTTCTTTTTTACTTTAGTGAATATGCTTCATCTTTTAACATGCACAAATAATTTCATAAGTCTAAAGTTATTATCTTAAACTGTCTCATGAAAATATAAATAATATAAATAATCATTTGCCACAAAATTACTGTTGCTGTTGTCTATTATTTACTTTTCCTTATCATTAATTTCATGCAAATAAATACTAATGTGATTTTTTTTTTTACAAATTATTGTTTTTTCTTAACATTTTGCTTCAAACACTTTCTTCAGTGTTCTTTATTTCAAAGATCTGTTATGGGATTATTTTTTCTTCCTGAAATATTTACCTTATTAATTCATGGACTGCATGTTGTTGTTGATAATTTCATTTTTTTTTATTATGTGAAAATGTTAACTCATCATTCCTCCTGAAATATAGGCCCAATAATGCCCTCTAAAGATCTCCATACCCTATTCCTTGAAAACTATGAATATATTAGTTTACCTGCCAATGGAAATTAAACTTCCAGGTGAAATTGATTTTGCTAATTAGCTGACCTTAAGCTAGGGACAACAACCCCATTTTCCAGATAGGCCCACTGCAATCACAAGAGTTTTCCTAAGAGAAGGAAGGAGAAGAAGGGGATGGTTAAAGAGTTGTAAAGATGTAAGCAGAGTTAGATATTATGTTACTGGCTTTAAAGATGAAGGGAAAGGGAGCATGAGCTGAAGAACATAAGTGGCTTCTACAAGTTGGAAAAAGTAATGTAACAGATTCTTTCCTTGAGTCTACAGAAAGAAGTATACCCCTGCAGATTTTGGATGTCAGATCCATGAAGCCTTGTTGCATTTCTGAGCTATAGAACTTTAAAATATTTGTGCTACTTAAAAAGTGCTACTTAAGTTGTCACAGCAGCAGTAGAAAACCAATAAAAATATTTTGGCTTGTTATAAAACCTTAACTTGACTAATAGTTTCTCTCTGTTCTTTGAATATAGTTCTCTCCAAATATAAGTAGTAAGACTACTATTCAGGTTAAAGTGCATTTGCTCTAGGTGATTTTGACATTTTCACTTTGTCTTTACAGTCTTTTTTTTTTATTTTTTTTTCTCTTTCTCTGGTTCATTGGTTTCAAAATTAAAAAAAAAAAACTGCTTAACCATTAATTCTCAAATAGTTCCTCTATCCTATTTTCTGTATACATTTTTCTAGGACCACACTTTGACATTTGTAAGAACTTCTCATTCTTTTCTCTACATCACCTTACACATTCCTATTTTCATGTTTTTGTGTCTGTAAATAATTCTGCTTCATTATGTCAGGTTCAAATATAAGTTTACTAATTTTTTTGAAAACTTTTATTTCATAGATACAATTCACAGAAAATTTAAGGAGGGGTAGTTTGATAAATCTTTATTTCAGATTTGCCTCTGCTACCTCCTTGGAACCTAGTAGAAATGGCAACATGATAGGCCTCCAGGTGCTTTTAACTTTCCCTGACATAACAAGGGAAATGTAATATAGATTTCTCACTGTTCCTGGCAGTGTCTTTTGTGTTTGTTCTATTTGTCTATTTGCTGATTTCTTTTGTTCCTCTTGGCTCAGGATGTGTCTGTGTATATAAATCAAATTCTATTTGTTTTGTAGTCACAGTACACTGTGTTTTATATAAATACTACAGTATTTAAATAAAGAGTATTTACATTCAGAAAGTGGTTACATTTTAGCAAGAGGTTAACTGTGAATAAATTTGAGAGACAAAAACAAACAAAATACTTAAAACGATAACATTTTTTTTAAGATTTTATTTATTTATTTGACATAGAGAAACACAGCTAGAGAGGGAACACAAGCAGAGGGACTGAGAGAGGGAGAAGCAGGCTTCCTGCCAAGCAGGCAGCCCAATGTGGGACTCGATCCCGGCTCTCCGGGATCATGACCTGAGCCAAAGGCAGTCGCTTAACCAACGGAGCCATGCAAGCACCCCAAAAGATAACATTTTTAAGAAAACTTTCATTCTTACTGAACTTTATGGATCTCAGATTTTCTTTCCATTTACATTCTAGGCTCTAGGGGTAATTCAAACAGAAATAGAACCACACCTTGCCCTCAAAGATCTTCCAAAATATGCAAGTGAAATTATATTATAAACGTGTTTTAAGTAAATATGGTGTTATCATGTTACATCAGAGTCAATAAGTCAGTGTTGTAAAAATTGTAAAAAAATACTCCTGAGTTTTAAAAAATTCTAAATGTCCTATATAGTGAACATGTACTTATTTAAGTGATTTCATGAGTATTTAGAAATGATGTACATATTGATCTTACTTAAGGAAGAAAAGCAAAATGAGAAAATATATAGTCCCAAGGAGACTAAATCATTATTATAAAAGATTATATCTCCTCTCTTTGGCACCCACATAATACATGTATAACAAAATATGAAAATTTCTGTCATTTTAAATATGGTGAGTGTGGAAACCTTAATTTTATTTTCTTACATTTGATATTTTTGGGTGGGTGAAGAGTAGGCTTGGTCTTATGTCTTGCCTGTTTGAATATTGGAACTTTAAGCCTTTTTGCCCTTACAAAACAAACATTAAACATTATTTTGATGGGGGCGCCTGGGTGGCTCAGTTGGTTAAGCTACTGCCTTTGGCTCAGGTCATGATCCCGGAGACCCGGGATCAAGCCACACATCGGGCTCCCTGCTCAGCGGGAAGCCTGCTTCTCCCTCTCTCACTCCCCTTGCTTATGTTCCTCTCTGGCTGTATTTCTCTCTGTCAAATAAATAAGTAAAATCTTTAAAAAAATTATTTTGATTAAGGGTATATTGTGAAATAAAAACAGGATTTTATTTTCCTTGGTGAAAAGATAAAGGGCATATTGGAAGAAAAATAATGGGAATTACTAGTTAGGGCTTAAGCCTGACAACTGATTCCTGAAAACTGGGTCAATAAAGGAAAGTGTAAACTGGAAAAAGACCAGAGAGCATGATGAGTTGAATGCAGACCAATAAGATTGTATTTGCATGGAAGAACCCCATTTGTTCTCATTGGCATAAGGAAGTCTTTAGGGCTCTCTGCATCAACATATACCATTACTTAGTCACTTACCATGTCACAGGAATAACTGTGCATTCCATTTGCAGAGTTGGAATTCTGGTTAGAGATGGAATTTCTGAGAAAGTAGAAGTATTTAAAAAGAATCAACCTACTAAAATTTGCTTTATGCTACTTATATTGAAAATTAAATAATGGAATTGGACAAGAGTAGAGAATTTATAATAATTTTTAAAATACTATACCTATTATTTTCCATATTGATAATTACTGCATATTGCTGTATGTTCATTAATTCCACATGTTAATAATTCTGTAATAAATATATATAATAACTGTGCTCATTATTCTATATGTTAATTTATTCCACATGTAAAAATATGTGTATTGTGTGTCTTGGTTTTAATGATTCGATGAATTGATTTGTATAAATGATGTCATGCATAGAGTAAGTGGTCAAAAAATTTTGGTGTTATATTATTAGGTTCCTATGTCAAATGGTCTCATATTTCAGCTTGCACACTTACTTTTTCAGGAATAAATATAAATCTTCTATAACTTTGTCAAAGAAAAATTGTAGTGGATAGAGTTAAATAGACAAGGAAGACTATTCAAGACCATTAAAGTAGGGGAGATAGACTGGACTTTGTTGAAACAAAGCATTTAAAGCTGTGCTGAATTAAATGAAGAGCACTAGAACATGTTACTGGGGAGGTTCATGGATATGATTAGGCCATTTGTGTTTGCTAATTGTCACTGTTTACAGTTAGGATCTACAGAGACTGGGAAGTTAGGGCACTATCTCCTTTGATTATTACAATTTCAGAGGAACAGCTCCCCAATCCTTGAGAAAGACATTCCACTTGCGTTTTAAAACTGGCAAAGGCTCAGAGAAGATTTACCTCTAAAAGGAGCAGAGAGATAATTTACAGTTAAAAGTTTTCTCGAGTAAATGCTTTGAG
>PITA01000582.1:191259-210662 GCA_004023965.1 Spilogale gracilis
ACACACACACACACACACACACACACACACACTTTTTCAAATGAAAAGGTCTTTTGAGAACTTAAACATATCCTTTATCTGTGTTTATTTTAAAAGCACTTAAAAGTGGGGTGCCTGGGTGACTCAGATGGTTAAGTGATTGCCTTCAGCTCAAGTCATGATCCTGGAGACAGGGATCAAGCCCCACATTGGGCTCCCTGCTTGGCGGGAAGCCTGTTTCCCCCCCTCTCACTCCTGCTTCTGTTCCCTCTCTGGCTGTTTCTATCAAATAAATAAAATCTAAAAAAAAAAAAAAAGCACTTAAAAGTGAAGAACATGATTCTTCTGTATTCCCTTCTTTTGACTATTAAAAAAAATGTCAATGATTAGAGAGAAATTATCCAGGAGTCAGTGCAAAATAAACAGAGCAAATACCATAGTTAAAGCAAGGATTTTTACGAACTCTGGTGAGCAAATAAATTATGCTTTTTAAGCATATTCTGTATTCATCTAATGGGTAAAGCTTAATAGAATGGTTGCTTAATGTTTATCTAGATCAATGAGAAGATGTTGCAGTAATGAGCTATCTTAAAGTATTTTAATGACAATCTAAGGAACTATGCTGATATCTTTAATAAATATGAAGCGATTAAACCAGAATAATACTGCATTAAAAGTGATCTGGAAATCCAAGGACATGTCCTCAGTAGAGCAGTCAAGGTAGATTTCTTCAATTGCAGATGACTGAATGTCAAAATGAAAGGTCAGACTATACTAGATTTTAAACTTAAACATACAGCCTCCCCTGGAAAACATATATATATATCAAAGTCAGGAAGATAAAAATAATTCTAAATTCACTCAGGGAAAGATAAACATGGCCATTCAAGCCTTCGAATGATTTATTTAGCAAGGGATCATTGTCTTTGTATTGTAATGGCTTAACATATGGTAAATGTTATGAATTTGTGCTTTTTTAAGATGAAGGAGATTAGGCAAAAATAAAAATACTAAACAAATGAGAATATAGCAGCAGCAAATATTTCGACATTTAATCTCTTATATTTGTTACTACATTTAGTGGAAATATGAGTAAAATTAGATTTTTATTTTGTAATATCTCCACTAAAATGGGATAAAATATTGTCTATAATCAGTAACAAATGTCAAATAATAGAGGCTGAAACATATCTCATACCTGGATTGGAATAGAAGTCCATTTGCCATTCTCAAGAAGTCATTTGAAAGTCAGAATATACTTAAAATGACTCCCTGCAATGTTTCCCAAATCTTACTTGGTAAACAGGACTATTAAAGAGGGAACTATATACATAAATTTCTCATCAGGAACAAAAGTATGTCATAGTTATCTGGGCAATTGATTACCATCATGTTTGTTTAAAAAAAAAACAATTTTTTTCTAAAACTTTTTAAAATAAGTAGATAATTGAAAAATAAAAAAAAATTCCATTGCTAGATTCTTGTGTAGAGTATTGTTCATATGGAATATAAGGCCAGAGAAGAGATTACAAGGTATTTTAAGTTAAAGCTTATCTCCTTTTTCTTCCAAAGAATATATTTTTTAAGGGAAGAATCAAGCACCCTATATTTATGATAAACATAATTTTGACTATCTCTGTTAAAATGATATGTTTAAAAAGGACAATTATTCTATTCTGATTTATTTCAAAAATACCAATTTGAGGGCTAAAAGGATTACATTTGAGTATTATTTTTTATCCTCATAATCTTCTTTCATGAGCACACATATTAACTATGCTACTTCAGTAATTTAAAGATATTCATTGACATGCATGTATTTCACATGCAGAATAATATAATCTCAATTAGTTCATTTTTGACATAGCTTTTGTTATCCACCCTTGAAGAAAAGAAATGGGAGAATTGAAAAAGCCAAGTCAATGTTATTTCCAAAAGTAACTATCCTGAGTAATTATGACTTTTCAAGGATGTTAAACAATAGTGAAATCAAATTGGGACGCCTGGGTGGCTCAGTTGGTTAAGCGACTGCCTTCGTCTCAGGTCATGATCCCGGAGACCCGGATCGAGTCCCACATCGGGCTTCCTGCTCGGTGGGAGGCCTGCTTCTCCCTCTCTCACTACCCCTGCTTGTGTTCCCTCTCTCGCTGTGTTTCTCTCTATCAAATAAATAAATAAAATGTTTAAAAAAAAACCAATAGTGAAATGGACAATTTAAAACAAAAACTGTTCATACACTTCGAATAGTAATCCTCACTGCCAGGAAAAAGTAATTTTCATAATGAGTTATATGACAATTCCAAACATTATTTTTAATATTTAATCAGTTTCTTTTGTAAAGTGTTCTTCATTATAGAACAAATTTACATTAGATTATATATTTCTAAAGAATGCTCAGTTATCTTATGGGTAATAGAGTTATTAAATTATTAACATAAAATACTACTATGGAAATATTAACCATCACAGTGATCTCAACTATTTATACAATGTTTTAATTAAAGTGATTTTACAGGTTATCTCAATTAATCTTCAAAATAACTGTTGGCATATTAGGTATACAAATATTCACAGAAATACATGTATAATTTCATGTTATACTTAACTTTTCTTTTTTTTGTTTTTTGCTAGTGTAGAGTCTTTCTCCTATTCTTCAGCTAATTCTCCTAATTCCTATCCCCAGTAAATCATTTTCAATTACTTCATTTTTTAAGATATAATTGGCATATAACTTTTAAGTTTAAGGTGTATAGCATATTGATATATATATGGTTGCCATTGTAGTATTAGCTAACACTTCTATTGTGTCACATAATTATTATTTCTTCTAGTGATGAGAATAATTAAGATCTAGTTTCCTAGAAAGCTTAATGTTTATGATACAGTCTTGTTGTCTGTAATCATAGCACTGTGCATTCTATCAACAGAACTTATTTATCTACTAGTTGCAAGTATGTGTCCTAAACATCCCTCCCATTCCCCCACTACCCAGCCCCTGGTAATCACCTTAACACTCAATTTTGTCAAATTTAAGTTTTTTAGATACCATATATGAGAGAGATCATACAGTATTCGTCTTTCTCTGTTTGACATATCTTACTTATCTCATTTCTCTGTTTGACATATCTCACTTGTAACATGAATGGTCCTCAAGGTCCATTCATGTCACGAATGGCAGAATTCCCTTATTTCTCGTGGTTGAGTTATAGTCCACTTATCTATTCATCCTCTTTATCCATTGATAGACGTAGGTTGTTATTATAATATGGTTACTGTAAATGATGCTGCAATAAACATGAGAATATATAAACTTCTTCAATAGCCTGTTTTCATTTTGTTTGGATACATACCTAGATGGGGATTACTGATCATATCGTATTCTTTTTTTAAACTTTTTGAAGAACCTCCATATTGCTCTACATTGTGGTTGAACCAGTTTACAATACCAGTAACAATGCAAAAGGGTTTCCTTTTTTTCACTTCTTTGCCAGAACTTCTTATGTCTTGTCTTCTTCATGATAGCCATTCTTATGGGTGCGAGGTGATACTCATTGTAGTTTTTATTTGCTTTTCCATTTTCCGGATAATTTGTGGAGTTGTGTGTCTTTTTTATGTACCTGTTGGCCATCTGTAAGTTTTTTTGGAAAAAAGAAGAGTTAGTTCCTTTGCTCATTTTTAAAAATTGGATTTTGTTATTGAATTGCAGGAGTTCTTTATAAATTTTATATAATAACCCTTTTGTCTAATACATAGTATGAAGATATCTTTTCCTGTGTCATATGTTGTTTTTTTGTTTCTATTTTTTAAAAAATATTTTATTTAATTGACAAAGAGAAACACAGCTATAAAGGGAACACATGCAGGTGGAGTGAGAGAAGGAGAAGCAGGCTTCCTGTCGAGTCTGATGTGGGGCTCGATCCTGGGACTCTCAGATCTGACATGAGCCAAAGGAAGATGCTTAACGACTGAGCTACCCATACACCTCCATATGTTGCTTTTCATCTTCTTAATCTTATTTTGCAATGCAGAGGTTTTAAAGTTTGATGTTGTTCTATTTTTGTTGTTGTTTCTGCTTTTGGTGTCATAGCCAAAAAATAATTGTCAAGATCAACATTGAGGAGATTCTTTCTTGTGTTTTCTTATAAAGTTTTGAAGTATTAGGTCTTAAGTTTACATTTTGATTCATTTCATGTTAGTATTTATGAGTAATATAAAATGGGGGTCCAATTTTATTTTTCTGCATGTGGCTATTCAATTTTCTCAACATCATTTGTTGAAACTATCATATCCCAAGTGGAGGTTCTAGGATCCTTTATCAAATATTAGTTGACAGCATATGTGAGGGTTTTATTTTAGGATCTCTATCTTATTGGTCTGTGTGTCTTTTTTTATGCCTTCTTTTATGTCTTCTTTTATTCCATAAAGTATACCAGTGTACTGTTTTAATTACTATAGCTTTATAGTATAGTTTGAAATCAGGAAGTGCAATACTTCTGGTTTTGTTCTTCTTTCTCATGATTGTTTGGGTTATTTTGAGTCTTTTGTGGGTCCATACATATTTTATATTTGTTTTTCTATTTCTTTTAAAAATGGTGTTGGAATTTTGGGGGCACCTGGGTGGCTCAGAGGGTTAAGCCTCTGCCTTCGGCTCAGGTCATGATCTCAGGGTCCTGGGATCGAGTCCCACATTGGGCTCTCTGCTCAGCAGGGAGCCTGCTTCCCCCTCTTTCTCTGTCTGCATCTCTGCCTATTTGTGATCTCTGTCAAATAAATAAATAAAATCTTTTAAAAAATGGTGTTGGAATTTTGATAAGAATTATGTTTAATCTGTAGGTCGTTTTGAGTAGTATAAATGTTTAAAAAATATTAACTCTGTCAATCCATGAACCTAGGATGTCCTTTTAATTGTTTTCTTTCAATTTCTTTCTATTTTGTAGTTTTCATTGTACAGATTCTTGGCTTAGTTAAGTTTATTTATAGACAACTTATTTTTTTTTTGATACTATTTTGAATGGAACAGGTTTTTTCAGATATTTTCTTGTCAGTATATAAAAATGAAACTGATTTTTTGTTTTGAATTAATATAATGAAACTTTACTAACTTCATTGATTAGATTCAATATTTTTAATTTTTATTTTATTTATTCTTCATTTTTAACTTTTTAGATTCATTTTTAGTTGAGTCCTTGGGATGGTCAGTATGAATGATCATACCATTTAAAAAATACTATTTTTTCTTTTTTCTAATTTAGATATCTTTTATTTCTTTGTCCTGCCTGATTTCCACAGCTAAGGCTTCAGTACTATGTTAAATAAAAATGGTGAGTGTGCATCCCTGTCTTCTTCCCAATCTTATAGGCAAAGATTTAAATTTTTTCTCTGAGTATAGTGTTAGCTGTAAATTTGTTATATATGACCTTTTTTACGTTAGGTACATTCTCTCTGTGCCCAATTTTTTGTGTTTTTATTGTTAAAAGAATGTTGAATTTTGTCATATGCAGGAAAATCATCTATTGTGATGCTCATATATTGCATTATGTGTGTGTGTGTGTGTGTTTGTGTGTGTGTGTGTGTGTGTGTGTGTGTATGTGTGTGTTGAACCATTCTTTAATTCTTTGAATTTTTGATAGACTTCACTAGTGAAGCCAACTGGTCCTGAACTTTGGTTTAGGGCATTTTTATGACTGATTCAATGTTCTTAATGTTAATTGATCTGATAGACTTTGGTATTTCTTCCAGGTCCAGTCTTAGTAGGTTGTATGATTCCAAGAAATTACCTATTTCCTCTAGATTATTAAATTTATTTTTGTTTTCATTAGTGTAAATTATAATTCTCCTCTTTAATTTCTGGTTCAAGTCTTTTTTTGAGTGTTTTTACAATTTTCAATCTTTTTTTGAAAGACTAGTTGTTAGATCTATTGACTTTTCTGATCTTGATTTCACTTATTTATTTCCTTATTTATGCTAACTTTGGGCTTAATTTGTTTTTGTTTTTCTTCTAGTTTCTTGATATTTATGTTCTTTGAAGTTTTTAAAATTTAATATGTGCACTGATTGCTATAAATTTCCCTCTTAAATGCATTTTTTTTGCAGCATCCCATAAGTGTTAGTATGCTGTTATACAATTTTCATTGATTTTAAGATAATCTTTGATTCCCCTTTCATTTCTTTCGTGTTTGTAGATATTCTAATTTTCTTCATGTTGTTGATTTCTAGGCTGGTACCACTCTGGTCAGAAAATTATTTAAATTTGGGGCACCTGGGTGGCTTAAGTTGATTAAGCGACTGCCTTCGGCTCAAGTCATGATCCCGGAGACCCAGGATGGAGTCCCACATTGGGCTCCCTGCTCGGCAGGAGGCCTGCTTCTCCCTCTCACACTCCCCCTGCTTGTGTTCCCTCTCTGGCTGTGTTTCTCTCAGTCAAATAAATGAAAAATCTTTAAAAAAAAAAAAAGAAAATTCTTTAAATTTTTGATAGACTTCACCAGTGAAACCAACTGGTCCTGAACTTTGGTTTAGGACATTTTTATGACTGATTCATTTTTATGACTGATTTTATGACTAATCTCCTTAAATTTTCTAAGATTTATTTAAAATAAATTTTCTATGATTTAATAAGATCTATAACTTGATCTATATTTTAGAATGTTCTATATTTTCTTCAGAAGAATTTGTATTCTGACAGTAGATAAGGGAACTGGAGTACAAGCAATTTAAGCAATATGGTCACACAGCTAGTGGCTGGTCAACATGATTCCATGCTAGCATAAAGTAAGAAAGCTGAAATATAAAAGGTTGACAATCTTCACATAATGTGCAACACTGAGGGGTAGGAACAATATATATTATTAGAAAATAAGAAATTCCTACCACTCAATGTTCTAAATGAGAGGAAAGAGATGTTTGGTTATCACCACAGTCAGTCTTAGATATAAAAAACTGAAGCCAATCACTTATAAAGAACAAATACAGTGGTGAGGTTACGTTTACATGCTTGGAACCTCTTTGACAAAAAAGAATCTTTAGCTTTTCATGCTATTCCAAAAGGAAACTCCTACCTGAAACGTGAGAACAATAAAATGGGCTGTTTCTGATTATAATTTATGTCATGTGGCACAGGAACAGATTGTGTTGAAAGGAATTTGTGACTAATATTTGTCTTTTGCTTATTTACATTTTCAGCTTTTAAACTCTCAAAAAGGTTATCCTTGTCAGAGGATTAATTTAACTAAGTTAAATTAATATAGTTAGCTTCCTCTCATGACTGTGGTTTTGTCCTTTGGGTGTTGCTGATGATTTTGGTTTTCTTTTTGATATTTTAAAATTATTATTGCTATTATTTTTTGCTCAAGACAAGAGAGCATATGACATGTCAATATTTACAGAGAATCCCAATTTCAGTCTTACCATGCCTCCACACAGACCCATTGCCTTAAAATTGCTAGAATTTTGCCCAGGCCTCCAATTCCAGAACTGAGGGAAAAAAATATCATGTAATTTCCGAATCATGTTCTCCTATATGGCTTCATGGATAACTTGGCTGAAAAGTGAGAGAACACATTTAGCACTGTCATGTAGTTGCCATTTTAAATCTGATGATAGCAATTTTGAGTATAATTATGATACAGGGCAGAATAAAATTAGGACACAACCACTGAAAAAAATGAGAACTGTGTAGTTCTTAAAGAGTAAGCCATATATTTTTAACCTTAAAATACAAAAGTCATGAAGGCTCACCTATATTGTTAGATAACCAAGGGCAAATTAATTTAAAGTGCAAAGCTTGCATTTTATCCAGACACTTTTTTGAATAGGAAGTGAAACATCAAAATCACCTTGAAACAAAATTCAAAGGGGATATAGAAGTAATTAAATCTAAAAGTTAAAAAGATAATCTTTAAAATCTACTAGAGGGATTCTTTTTTTTTTTTTTCTTTTTTAAAGATTTTATTTATTTGAAAAAGAGAAACACAGCTAGAGAGGAAACACAAGCAAGAGGAGTAAAAGAGGGAGAAGCAGGCTTCCTGCAGAGCAGGGAGCCCAATGTGGGACTCGATCCAGGGACTCCAGGATCCTGACCTGAGCTGAAGGTAACGGTTAATGACTGAGCCACCCAGATGCCATGCTAGAGGGATTCTTAAATGATATAGACTAAAATTTTTTAAATATTTTAAGAATTAAAATATTATATATAATTTAAAAAAAAATATTTTATTTATTTACTGGAGAGAGAAAGACAGTGATAGCTAAGGAGCAGGAACAGGGAGAAGGAGAAGTAGGGTCCCCACTGAGTACGGAGCTGGATCACAGGACATCAAGACCTGAGCTGAAGGCAGATGCTTAACTGACTAAGCCATCCAGATTCCCCTGAAATATTATATTATATATTTTGAAAGTAATATATTGAAAGAATATATGTAATTTTGCTGATAATTAGTAAAATATTTGCCAAGTATCTGAAGATACAAAATTATATAGAACCAATTAAAATGTATTTGGAAGGATAATAGAGGATTATTTCAGATACTGTGCCAACATATACTTAAAGCTTAATAATTGGGGTGCCTGGCTAGCTCAGTCATTAAGCATCTGTCTTCGGCTCAGGTCATGATCCCCAAGTCCGGGATCAAGCCCCACATCGGAGCAAGAAGCTTGCTTCTCCCTCTCTCACTCCCCCTGCTTGTGTTCTCTCTCTAGCTCTGTTTCTCTTTGTCAAATAAATAAATAAAATCTAAAAAGAAATGGAAAGATACTTAAAAAAATTAAAGCTAAAAAATTTTTTAAAACTTCATATCATGGGGCGCCTGGGCGGCTCAGTTGGTTAAGCGACTACCTTCAGCTCAAGTCATGATCCTGGAGACCCAGGATTGAACCCCACATCGGGCTTCCTGCTTGGCGGGAAGCCTGCTCTCCCTCTCTCAGTCCCTCTGCTTGTGTTCCCTCTCTAGCTGTGTTTCTCTCTGTCAAATAAATTAAAAACAAAACAAAACAAAACAAAAAACCTTCATATCATTACTAGGTTCAAATCTGATTCCTCATGTGCTAAAAAATTATTGACAAGCCATTAAAACAAACCATAGTCTTAACCAGTTAAAAATATGACCTCATATCATATACTACTATAATGCATAGCATATAGTATGTCATATTTTTAGGTCAATTTTTATTTAGGAATTTTTTTGGCTACCAGGTATTTGTGTCATAAATTTATAAACCATTTTAAAAAAGATTTTATTTATTTATTTGAGAGGGCAATTGAAAAAGAGAGAAGAGAATGCATGAGAAGGGGAAGGGAGAAGGAAAAACAGATTCAGTTCTGATCATGGAGCCCAAGATGGAGCTTGATCTCATGACTCAGATCATGATCTGAGCTGAAATCAAGAGTCAGTTGCTTAACCCATTGAATCACCCAGGTACTCCCAAAAATCAATTTTTTAAATTGAAGTAAAAGTCACAAAATATGAAAGTCACTATTTTAAAGTATATACTTAGTTAGATTTAGTATATTCAAAATGTTGTGCAACCACTACCTCTATTTAGATTAAAAACATTTTAATAAGTATGGTGACTAATCTAACATAAAAAAAAAAAAAAATCACCCCAGAAGAAAAAGTAATAGCTATTAAGCAATCAGTCCCCATTCTCTTCTTCCAATGGTCCATAACAACTACCACTTTGTTTTCTGCCTCTATGGATTTAACTATCCTAGATAGTTCATATGAATAGAATCATAAATAAGCGGTCTTTTTCTATTTCTTTCTTCCACTGAAAATGTTTCCAAGATTTGTCTTTTTTGTACTATGTGTTATTACCTCATTTCTTTTTCATCTAATAATATTCCATTCTACATATTTATTATATATTGTTTATACAATTTGTTAATGGACATTTGGATTGTTTCTACTTTTTGAATATTGTGAATAGTGCTACTGGATGTATACATATATGTCTGAGTACCTGTATTCAGTTATTTTGGGTACATACCTAGAAGTGAAATTGTTTTAAATCATATGGTAATTTTGTGCTTAACTTTTTGAAGAACTACCAAATTTTTACAGTAACTATACCATTTCATGTTATAACCAGCAATGTACAAAGAGTGCTAATTTGTCTACAACCTCTTCAAATTATTTTATTTTTCTTTTAAAAAATTATAGTTATACTAACAGATATAGTCTCTAATTATGGTTTTCATTAACTAATGATGTGAAAAAAATATCATTTTTTTTTCTCTGACACTGCTAGCTTTTTTCCATGGTGATTGAGCATTATGTATGTTCCAGAATTTTCTAGAATCTTTACAAAAATTTTAGAAGTGTGTGAAAGTGAATATCAAATTTATTTAATAAGATTTAATGACAGCAACCTGAAACTCTATTAGTGAAAAATATTTCAGTTTTATTTTCATATGAGAAGATATTTCTTTTTTAATTTTTAAATTTTTTAAATTTTTTATTATGTTAGTCACCATACAGTACATCATTAGTTTTTGATTTAGTGTTCCAAGATCCATTGTTTATGTATAACACCCAGTGCTCCACGCAATATGTGCCTTCCTTAATATCCAACACCAGGCTAACCCATTCCTCCCAGCCCCCTGCCCTCTAAAACCCTCAATTTGTTTCTTGGAGTTCACAGTCTTTAATGGTTCATCTCCCCCTTTGATTTTTCCCCCTTCACTTTTTCCTTCCTTCTCTGAATGTCAGTGCTATTCCTTATGTTCCACCAGCAGAAGAAACTATGTAACTGACTTTCTCTTCTTCACTCAGCATAATCTCTAGTCCCATCCGTGTTGATGCAAAAGTTGGGTATTCATACTTTGTGATGGCTGAGTAATATTCTATTGTTGGACCACATCTTCTTTATCCATTTATCTGTTGAAGGGTATGTTGGCTCTTTCCAGAGTTTGGCTATTACAGACATTGCTGCTATGAACATTGGGGTATATATGGCCCTTCTTTTCACTACATCTGTATCTTTGGGGTAAATACCCAGTAAGGCAATTGCAGGATCATAGGATGGCTCTATTTTTAATTTTTTAAGTAATCTCCACATTTTTTTCCAAAGTGTCTGCACCAGTTTGTGTTTCCACCAACAGTATAAGAGGGTTCTGCTTTCTCCACATCCTCACCAACATCTGTCATTTCCTGATTTGTTAATGTTGGCCGTTCTAACTGTGTAAGGTGGTATCTCAACATGATTTTGATTTGAACTGCCCTGATGTCTATTGATAATGAACATTTTTTCATGTGTCTGCTAGACATTTCTATGTCTTCACTGGAGAAGTGTCTGTTCATGTCTTCTGCCCATTTTTTGATGTGATTATCTGTTTTTTGGATATTGAGTTTGAGAAGTTATTTATAGATCATGAATATCAGCCCTTTGTCTATAGGGTCATTTGCAAATATCTTATCCCATTATGTGGGTTGCCTATTAGTTTTGTGGACTGTTTCCTTTGCTGTGCAGAGCTTTTTATCTTGATGAAGTCCCAAAAGTTCATTTTTGCTTTTGTTTCCCTTGCCTTTGAAGATGTATCATGAAAGAAGTTCTTATGGCAGATGTCAGAGAGGTTACTGCCTCTGCTTTTCTCTATGATTTTCATGGATTCCTGTCTCACATTGAGGTCACTCATCCATTTTTTGTTTAATCTTTGTATGTGGTGTAAGAGAATGGTCTAGTTTCATTCTATACATAGCTGTCCAATTTCCCTAGCACCATTTATTGAAGAGATTGTCTTTATTCCACTGGCTATTTTTCTTCTGCTTTGTTGAAGATTTTTTGACCCCATGTATGGACTCTCTTCTCTGTTCCATTGGTATATGTGTCTGTTTTTGTGCCAGTACCATGCTGTCTTGGTGATCACAACTTTGTAATAAAGCTTGAAATCCGGCAACATGATGCTCCCAGATTTGTTTTTCTTTTTCAACATTTCCTTGGAGATTCATGGTCTTTTTTGGTTACATACAGATTTTAGGATTGTTTGTTCCAGAACTTTGAAAAATGCCAATGATATTTTGATTGGGATGACATTGAAAGTATAGATTGCTCTGGACAGCATAGACATTTTAACAATGTTTATTCTTCTAACCCATGAGCATGGAATGTTTTTCTATATTTTTGTGTCTTCAGTTTCTTTCATGAGTGCTCTGTAGTTCCTTGAGTATAGATCCTTTACTTCTTTGGTTAGGTTTATTCCAAGGTATCTTATGGTTTTTGGTGCTATTGTAAATGGAATTGATTCTTTAATTTCCCTTTCTATGGTTTCATTGCTTGTGTGTAAGAAAGCAGCTGATTTCTGTGCATTGATTTTGTACCCTGCTGCATTATTGAATTGCTGTATGAGTTCTAGTAATTTTGGGGTGGAGTCTTTTGGGTTTTCCACATAAAGCATCATGTCATCTGCAAAAAGAAGGAGTTTGACTTCTTCTTTGCCAATTTGAATGCCTTTTCTTTTTGTTGTTGTTGTTGTCTGATTGCTGCTGCTAAGACTTCTAGCACTATGTTGAAAAATAATGGCAAGATGGGCATCCTTGTCATGTCATCAGGAGATCTCAATGAGAAGGCTCTCAGTTTTTCCCCCTTGAGAATGATATTCACTGTGGGTTTTTCATAGTTGGATTTTGTGAGGTTGAGGCATTTTCCCTTCTATCCCTACACTCTAAAGAGTTTTAATCAGGAAAGGATACTGTATTTTGTCAAGTACATTTTCTGCATCAATTGAGAGGACCATGTGGTTCTTTCTCTTCTGTTATTAATTTATTCTATCACTTGATTGATTTGTGAATGTTGAAGCACATTTGCATCCCAGGGATAAATCCCTTCTGGTCATGGTGGATAATCTTTTTCATGTACTGTTGGATCTTATTAGTTAGGATTTTGTTAAGAATCTTGGAATCCATATTCATCAGGGCTATTGTCTGAAATTATCCTTTTTGATAGGGTCTTTGCCTGGTTTGGGGTTTGAGGTAATGCTGGCTACATAAAAAGGGTCTGGAAGTTTTCCTTTTGTTTCTATTTTTTGAAACAGCTTCAAGAAAATCGGTATTATTTCTTTTTGAATGTTTGTTGGAATTCCCCAGAGAATCCATCAGGTCCTGAGCTCTGTTTCTTGGGAGGTTTTTGATCACTGCTTCAATCTTATTACTGATGGTTTATTCAATTTGTTGTTTCCTGTTTTAGTCTTGGACATTTATAGGTTTCCAAGAATGCATCCATTTATTCTAGGTTACTTAACATATTGGCATATAGTTGTGGGTAATAATTTTGATGATTGTTTCTATTTCCTTGGTGTTAGTCATGATCTCTCTCCTTTCATTCATAATTTTATTAATTTGGGTCTTTTGTCTTTTCTTTTGGATTAGTCTGACCAGTGGTTTATTGATCTTATTAATTCCTTCAAAGAACCAGCTTCTAGTTTCACTGATGTGTTCTATTGTATCTCTGGTTTCTAATTCATTGACCTCTTCTCTAATCTTAATTATTTCTCTTCTCTTGAACAAGGTAAGCATAATCTGTTCTTTAATGGGTAAAAAGAGTTTGTGTATTTGGGATTTTTTATTTTTTATTTATTTATTTGTTTGTTTGTTTATTTGTTTATTTATTTATTTTGAGCAAGGCTTGGCTAGCTATGTATTTCCCCCTTAGGGCTGACGTTGCTCTATCCCATAGCTTTTAGACCAATGTATCTTCATTCTCATTATTTCCATGACTTGTTTAAGTTCTTTCTTTGATTTCCTGATTGATCCAAACATTCTTAAGCCGGATCATTTTTAGCTTCCGAGTGTTTAAATTTCTTGTAATTGAATTCCAGTTTCAAAGCATTGTGGTCTGAGAATATGCAGGGAATAAGCTCAATCTTTTTGTATTAGTTGAGACCACAGTTGTAACCTTTGTCTATTCTGTAGAAAGTTCCATTTGTGCACAAGAATAATGAGTTTTCTGTTGTTTTAGGGTGGAATGTTCTATATATTTATGAGGTCCATCTGGTCCAATGTGTCATTCAAAGTTCTTGTTTCTTTGTTGATTTCCTGCTTAGATGATCTTTCTATTGCTGACAGTGATGTGTTAAGGTCCTCTACAACTAATGTATTCTTATCAATATGTCTCTTTATAAACCTTGATAGGAAAGTTCTAAAAATACAGTTGATAAACGGTAAAGATTGACATCTGAATATTTTCTTTTTTTTTAAGATTGTATATATTTATTTGACAGAGAGGGAGGATCAGCAAGAGGAATGACAGAAGAAGGAGAAGCAGGCTCCCCACTGAGTAGGGAGTCCCATGAGGGGTTTGATCCCAGGACCCTGAAATAATGACTAAGCAGAAGGCACATGCTTAACCAACTAAGCCACCTAGGTGCCCTTGACATCTAAATATTTTCTTTGGAAAAATGTCTATTTAGGTTATTTGACCATTTTAAAATGGGACTATTTTGTGTATGTGTGTTTTCATTTTTGCTTTGCTATTGAGTTTTAGGACTTCCTTTATATATTTTCTTAACAGATATAGGCTTTGCAAAATTTTTCTCCCATTTTATATGTTGCCTTTTAATTTTTTTTGATATCTCTCACTGTGGTGAAGCTTTTTAGATGTCCTTTCATTTTCTTATTTTGATTTTGTTGCTTGTGCTTTTGGTGTCATTTCCCCCCCCCCAAAAAAATGCAGCCAAGAACAATGTTGAGGATCTTTTCCCTACTTTAGGTATATTATGGCTTTAGGTCTTATATTTAATTATAATGTATCCTGGTGTAGCCCTTTTTAGGTTCAACCTATTTGGTTGGTTTTGAGGCTCATGAATCTGGATGTTCATTTCTCTTCCCAAGATTAAGAAATTTTCAACTAAAAAAAAATTTCAACTATTACTTTAATAAAACTTTCTGTTCCTTTTCTTTCTGGGATCTCCATGTGTATATTATTCCACTATAGGTGTTGCATAATTTGCAGAATTTTCACCCCAATTTTTTTCATTCTTATTTCTGTGACTGGGTAATTTCAAATGACCTATTTTCTAGTTCATTGATTTTTCTTCTGTTTGGTTATAACTGGCAAAGCTTTCTATTGATTCCTTGTTTCAGTCATATTCTTCAGCTCTAGGATTTGTTTATTTTGATTTCTATTTTTTAACTCAATTTTTAATGCACTGTTTTACTAATTTTTTGTTGTTTGTGTCTTCTATTTCCCTGAAATTCTTTAAGATTATTCTGAATTCTTTGTTAGGTACTTGATAGATTTCCATTTCTGTAGGGTTATTGGAGCTTTATTAGTTTCTTTGGGTAATGTTATATTTACCTTATTCTTTAGTAAATTTGATTCCTTGTATTGTGTTTGCATATGTGAGAAAGTGCTCTTTTCTTGCAGATTTTATAGGTTCACTTGGTCAGGGAAAGACCCTCACCAGTCAGTTCATTTAAGGAGTACTGGATGTGTTAGCTAATAGCTTCTATGAGCAAGTAGTCTGCTATTGGGATTCCTACTTGAGTAACTCTATTGCCCATATCCTCAGATAATGCAGGTGCTATTGGTTGGGCAGAGTGTTCAACTGGAGCTACCAGATGGACTTCCTGATTAGGTAGGGCAGCTGGTGGTGGTCTGCAGTCAGGTGGAAAAACTAGCTGGACTCTGCAATCATTTCTGGCTATGTGATTTTGCAGGCTGTGCTCCCTGATTGGAAGATAATACTGATTTGAATCTGTGATTTGGTAGGGTTATGGGCTAGGCTCTGCAATCACTCCTTGTTAAACAGCATCTCGTGCTTTGCTCCTGGACCATATGGTACCACTGATTGGATTCTGTGTTCAGGTGAGGCCATAGACAGAGATCTTCAGATTAAACTGAAGGCTATACTCTGATGTTGGTTGGGTTGAGGCCATAGATTCACAATCAGGCAGGCCTTTTGCTGTGTTAAACAGTTAGGCAATGTCACTGGCTGAGCTCTTTGGGTGGAAGGACCGGGTTGCTGTCGGCTGGGTTGTTGTCTGGTCTACCTGCCTGGAAAGGAGACAGACTATATTCAGCAATTGAGGAGGGCTATAGACTTGGATCCAGTGAGTGTTAATTCTGGACTGCACTAGGTTGGCTGATATCTGTGATGAGGCAATAGCTTGCCAATGTCCTGATGGCTTAAAATAGCCTCACCTTCATACCTAGGGACTCATCTCTGACAGTTGGGAAACCTTTCTATACAGGATTTCTTATTGTCCAACAGGCTGTCTTTGGCTTATTCATATGGTGATAGAAGGAAGTAGAATAGGAAAAAAAGAACAAGCCCCAGAGTATATGCATTTGCCACATCTCTGCTAGCATCATAAGTGCTAAGGACTGGAGACAAAACAAGTCAAAAGGATGAAACCAAATTCAACAGTTTCTAAAAAAAAAATATTTTTCTTAATGATATTTATAAGAAATCTGCAAACCTTGACCTTTTCCTCTTCTATTAATGATAAACTTTGAAGATGATTGATAAAAGTAAGTCTGAATGATCAGATAAAATTTGCTGTGAATCATTTTCTACTTTCTCAATTTCCAAATCAGTAGACTGATATAGAGGTACATGTACCATTATTTCAAATTCTTATCATGTCTTCTAATGGTTGTACCTAAGCTTTTGTTACATTGCACACAGCCACACTATTATGAAACTTCAAGTGGCAGTCATACCAGAGAAGATAGTGCACGATGTACTACTTTGACAAAATTTAAATAGAATATCCACATCATGACCAAGATTCTAGATCTCATCTGTGTCACTGCATTCAGAGCATTGATAGAGCTTGTAGTCAAAACCATTAGAACAGATTAAATAAATCAATGTATTTGAAGAGCTAATATAAATCATCTAAATTGGATGCATACAGATATTGCCAAACAAGGAAAAGTCCAGAGGCACTAAGCAGTGGATGGTAGAAATATTTTAAAAAAGAAAGATAAGTAAAAACCATTTAAATCTTTTTATTGTCTAAAGCTGGAATTCTGAAATTAAATATTTAAAATTATGGCATTTGCAATTTGGAATAATATATATTTGTAGATTTGGGGAGATGTATTTGATAACACATCAAAAATACATATCACATTGCCTGAATCATAATGTAAGTTTTATTAGTGGTGATTTATAGTATATTATGGAAAACAAAATACACATTTTTTGATAACTAGGAAAAAAAAGACCAAAGAGCCTCAGTTACAGTGTTAAAATCCAGAAATATAGAATAAAATAATAATGGCATGAAGTTGAAATCAATGAAAAAGTATTCAGGAAGAGATCTAGTAAATACTGTATTAGTTTGTTGGCTTTTTCAGGGGAACAAATTCAAGCATCAGTAAACTCAGACTATTTTTATGTGATGAGATATATACATTTTTATGAATGTGGACATTTGGTTCTAAAAAGACTTTCTAGTCCAGTCCTCATAATAATAGGAATTGGTAGTTGGAAATATTAAATTGCCTTACCAAAACAAATTAGCCATTTAGAAGTAAAACTGAAACCATAAGTCACTTTTTATTCTCATTTGGTGATATTTTTACATAGTTATTCCTATTTAAACATTCTAAATTTAATTTTAACAGTCCAACCAGAGCAGATATTGAACTGGTCATATGGATTGTCAATTACAAATGTTAATACAGATGGCCAAATAAAAATATTTAGATGAATTTTTTTCCCAGTGGATAACATCCATGAATAGCTCCATTTCTACCTAAGTTTATAATGGTAGAATGGGCAGTTAGACCGAATCATTTCATTTCTATATCCCTAATCTCAAATAATTTCAAGTCTTTTATAATTTCTATATTTTCAAATCTAAATGATAACAAGGGAAAAGAGCTCCCAAATTATTTAAAATCAGCTATTAATGAGTTATGTGATTAAATATAAGTGTCCTGGCTTTTGTTTTCTGTCAAACTCCCTTGAGCTCTTTTTTTTTTTTCTTTTAATATTTTATTTATTTGACAGAGAGAAACACAGCCAGAGAGGGAACACAAGCAGGGGGAGTGAGAGAGGGAGAAGCAGGCTTCCCACCGAGCAGGGAACCAGATGTGGGACTCGATGCAGGACTCCATGCGGGACTCCATGCGGGACTCCATGCGGGACTCCATGCGGGACTCCATGCGGGACTCCATGCGGGACTCCATGCGGGACTCCATGCGGGACTCGATCCCGGGTCTCTGGGATCATGACCTGAGCCAAAGGCAGTCGCTTAACCAACTGAGCCACCCAGGCGCCCCAAACTTCCTTGAGCTTAAAAGGCATTATGGCAACAAAACTTTATCAAAAAAGTCCATTTTGACAATGGTAAAATCAACTTTAAAATCAGGACTACTATTGAACAACTGATTTATCATATTTAGTTTCTTATTCCTATAAGTAATGTGAAGGTCTAACGTTGGGGGAAAAAGGCACCTGGGCAGCTCAGTTAAGCAGCTAACTTAAGCTCTAGTCATTATCCTAGCATCTTGGGATCAAGCCCCATGTCAGATCCCTGCTCAATTAAGTGGGGGGAGGGGTCTGCTTCTCCATCTCCTCCTCTTCCCCCCACTTGTGATTTCTCTTTCTTTCTCTCTCACAAATAAATGAACAAAGTCTTTAAAAATATAAATTTTGGGGCGCCTGGGTGGTTCAGTGGGTTAAAGCCTCTGATTTCTGCTCAGGTCATGATCTCAGGTTGTGACCTCGATCTGAGATCGAGGCCCGCATGGGCTTTCTACTCAACAAGGATCCTGTTTCCTCTGCTCTCTCTGCCTGCCTCTGTGCCTACTTGTGATCTCTGTGTCAAATAAATAAATAAAATCTTTAAAAAAAAGAAAAAAAAGATAAATTTTGGGGAAAAAATCCTAATGAACCGGAATCTCTGACATACCTTAAAGTCCAAATGACCACGGCATGAAAGCTCTATAGTCCTGACAGATTAATGAAAGGATTCCCCTGTGGCACTATTGTTTAGAAAATATATAAATCAAGTGGTTACAATAGCTTTTTAATAAATTGATCTGTAAATTACTGGCAGATAATCGATAAACTCCAAATGAAAAATAATAATGCAATAACCACACTCAGCTTCAACCTGAAAACATGTATAATGATCAATATGATAAAAACTCCAAAAAACTCAATTTAAAAAAGATTGAATAGTACATTCATATAGAAAGGTCATTTTGCTAGCTAAGCATTCTCTGCTAATACTGAATATTCATTTTCCTTTGGCTTTAACATATTTCTATGTCCTGGGAATGCAAACATTATATTTGTTTTGGTGTTCAAAATAAGTCACTTGGAAGTGAATAATTTTTGAGCAATTATTATACATATATTTATCCATTCTGTATACTCGAAGGGGAATATATTAAGTATTAAAAATTATAAATTAATAGAAGTCTAAAAGTCTGGCCTGAAAAAGTGAAAAAAAACTTTAAATTTTGCCTCA
>PITA01000582.1:210762-260264 GCA_004023965.1 Spilogale gracilis
GCGTGCTCTTGTACGTGCTCTTGTACATGATTGGTGGGGCCAGGCATGTTAGGCGCGTGCTCAGGCTACTGATTGGTGTGCTCCTTATGTGCGCCGTTGGGCTCCCTGAGGTTCTGTGGTGACCTCATCCTGCTATGCAGGTGCAAGGTCAGGCCTGCTTGTGTTGGCCTTCTTGAGCCATACCTCGGTCCCCAACAAAATTTGCATTATTATAAAATACTTTTAACTAATACAGGCATGCTGTAATCTGTATTCTGTACTCCTGTCTCTCAGTAAACAACCCTTGATATTGAACTTCAGATAAAAATCAAAAGGAAGTGTACTATATTCTAAACAGAAATTTATACAAATTGTATAGCAAGTTTCATAATTTATTATTTTTAAATTTTGTATTGTAATGTTTTTAAAATAATATCCATCATGAAGACACGAAAGCTATACCTCCAAATTACATTCTATCACATTCTGCATAGATAGATGAGAAGGTATAGAGGAATCTTAAAAAGTAATCATGACATTCATGATACAGTGATATATACTGTTTTTGTTGAAGTTCTCTCTACAAAGCATCCACTTGGGTACTACCACTGATAAGAACTTCAAAGTTGACATAGCTTCACTTATTCTGGAATATATCTAATAACGGCAGAGCATTTTTTCCTTATATTATTGAGGTAAAGTATTTTATGGTAGAAACATACAGGTGGTATTATCAGCCTAGCTGAATTTGGATTATTTCTCTTGCTGTGACCTTGGGAGATTTTATTTACCTTTTTAATTCATTGTTTCATTTATGCTACATCTAGAAACACTATTGAGATTTGTAGCTATTGCTTGTAAATTCCTTGCTATGTCATGAGTATTCAGCCAATTATGGTAATTTAATTATAGGCTATATGATAATATGAAATATCTTACTGTTAAATTCTTAACTCTTGATCTGAGTTCTTGTTTGTTGGGGGTCCAGTACATGCTTGAAGAAGAAAAAGACTTAGAATATCAAAAAAGAAAACATGAAATCATTCTTCCTATTCTCAAGGTCTTCTAGCAAACAGCAAGCAAACAAACAAAACAAAGATAAACTTTTAAACATATTCTGTCAGTAGAACTTTATGAATGTTTTGCTTAGGGTGATATCAAGATAGTATGGGAATGTAAAGTAAGTCTACCTAAGGATACTGGATTAGGCTACTCTGAGGAAATGACAATTCAGTTGAGATATAGATAAATGAGTTTTAATTAGGTGAAGAAGTTAAATTGTGTGTGTGAGTGGGAAGAAACAGCATTACTTAAAGGTATAATTTTCAATTTTGGCTGCATATTAGAGATATTTGGAAAATTTTTAAAAATATGACAGTACAGATAGCACCTAATTTCAATTAAATCTAAATCTTCTTGGATGGAACCAGGCATGAATAATTTTTTAATGTTCTTCAAATGATCCCACTGTGTAATGTATAGCTAATTTTCAGAGCCACTGAGTTAAAGAAATATAAGAAAAGCAAAATTTTAAAGAAACTAAGAAACCATTTCAGTTGCACTAAAATATAGAATGGAACAAGTATTAGACAAGTGGGCACAAGTGTCAAGTTTGATTTTTATTCATAAAAGTATTTCTTTTATTCAATAATGAATAAAATGTAATATTAAGCTCTCTTTTATCACATGTATAACTCTTAACACCTTCATATATTTTCCCAATATCATACCATTTCATGTCTTTTCAGTATTCCATTTGCCTTATTCTGGATACATTTATTTAAGGATGTTCATATAGTGTGTTAATCAGAATATATCACAGTGTCCCAAGTTGGTTAAGAACAGCAGAAAAGAGTGAAATATATTCGCCCTACTTACCCCTAGTTGACAAATGTGTTTGATACTTAACAAAGAATGTTATAATGATTATAAAAAGCTTAAATCAGCAGAATACTATAGAAAGAATACTGGACTTGAATTCCAGAAAGAATGTATGTGAAATAACACCTCACAAAGTGACTTTAGAAATTTGGACCTACCCACCCATTTAGTGTGAGATAGGTAAAGGAGGGCAGTTCTATGGATGCCTGTTTGGGGTGGCCAGATTACGGCTTCTAAGAAATTTGTTGTTGTTTTGTTGTTTTCCTTACTTGTCTTTCTGTAACATGAGGCACTTTCTTTAGGCTCATTTGCAATATTATAAGTTTATAGACAAACAGTTTATACAGTGTTAGAACTGAATGGGGTTATAATGAAGATAAACTGTAATACAAACACATTTTCTTAATCATATCAGTTCATCTCAAACTTTCTTCTGAAAAAATATATTTTTTGACCTTGTGAAAGATAATTGCTCTCATTAGGTCTTTAACTGCGACTCTATAAAGCAATAGGCTATTAACAGTGCTGTAGAAGTTGTGGGATTGTTATGGAAATACAATCGATCATGCTTTTATAATGCTTTGAAATACACTTCAAAGAAATGTTATAAAATAATACAGACTTCTACGTATATTTTCTTCTGTGACATACATAATCATTATCCATTTTTGTTTTCTTTTTTTTTTTTTTTATTTTTTAAATTTTTTTTTTTATTGTTACTAAATTTTTTTTTCCAGTGTTTCAAGATTCATTCCCCATTCCCCACACCCAGTGCTCCCCGCTTTAGTATTTTTGTTTTCTTTGAGAATATTTTTTAAGCATTTATATCCTGGAGACTGTTCTAAGGTTTTATATTTATTCAGTAATTTTTTCATTAAAATTCTATATTATTAGTGTCACTTTACAGATAAGGAAACTCATACAAGGGAAGAACTATATGTTGTCCACTAACACACAATAAGAAACATCACTTACTGTACTGTATACTTCAGAGTCCATGGGAGTTATTTCTATTTTAAGTTTACTTTCTGCTTGAATCTTTTAAATATTGGGTTTAAGAAGAGTCTGTTTGAATGATTGATAAGGAAAGATTATGTCAAATGAGGTGCTAGTCATTAGAGTAGTGAGGAATATGAAAAAAAAATATGCTCACTTCCTTCATGGAAGCTGCAGTCTAATGGGGCATCATTAAACAAAGCAAATAGATGACTTAAATAGTACAAAAGAAAGTGATTATAGGTGACAATATATAACATTTTAGGTGGGAGTTTTTTTGACATACAGTGATTAAGAGGAGTCTCTAAGTAGAACTCCTTAAAATAAGATTTAAAGGACAGAAGTAAGAAATGCCGATGAAGAATAGGAAAAGGCGTTTCATCTAGAGGCTTTGTGACTAGTGTGGCTGTAACAAGGTAATTGGGGAAGACATGAAATGGGATATGGCTGAACTATGCATGGCCTTAAAAGGACCTCATAAAATACTTGATTTTGGGGGCGCCTGGGTGGCTCAGTTGGTTAAGCAACTGCCTTCGGCTCAGGTCATGATCCCAGAGACCCAGGATCGTCCCACATCAGGCTGCCTGCTTGGTGGGAGGCCTGCTTCTCCCTCTCTCCCTCTCTCTGCTTGTGTTCCCTCTCTGGCTGTGTTTTTTTCTGTCAAATAAATAAAATCTTAAAAAAAAAAAAAATACTTGATTTTTATTTTCATTCCAACAGGAATCTATTAAAAATTTTTTGTTAGTTTTTTATTTTATTGTTTTATTCAATAAATTGTTTTCCTTCTATTTTATAAATTTTCTTCAATGATAATTTTATAATCAGAAAAATATTACAGGGCCTCTGATTATAGCTTAGAGATGTAAAGAGCTTAGGAATCATTGGTCTCATTAGAATAGAAAAAAATGAACAAATTGAAAATTAAAAACTTGGACTCGACGGAGAGCTAAACATAGAGCATGCTACCACCCTAAAATCTGGACAGAATAGTGCATCCAGAGAAATATAGACCTGACTACCTGGAAGAGTAGTTGCAAAAAGTCACAAAATGAAGCACTTAAATGGAAATTTTGGCAAATTTCTGGAAGCTCATTATAGTCCAACATGTGACAGAAATGTTCCTGGAGCCACAAACTTAGAGGAGCCACAAAATTTTAGGACTTTACCTTCAGGAACCACATCAAGTTCTTACAGTGAGGATCCAAGAAAGATTCCATCAGGTCCCTGGCAAGGAGAATGGAAAAGTGGCCATTGTGAAACAATTTGTTTTTTCTCCACAATTACAATGCAAGGACTTAGAGCTTAGAAGGTGGAATCCTCCACATATTACCCCTCTAGTCTTCATGTCTCACTTAGAGTGTAAGAGCACATAATCAACAAGGAAGATGGCTTCAAAGAATAGACTGGAAATGATAAGCGAGGGAACTGAACTGGGACAGGGGAAAAAAACAAACAAAAAACACATATCATCACTGGAGAAGAGACAGAAGCTCTGGCAAAGACTATGACTAAGATGGCCTTAAATTCCCCTTAGTCTGATTAAACTGTAATCAGGTTTCTTCCTGACTCTAGCCCTCTGACTTCTTTTTTCTTATGGCATTTAGTTTATAGAACTTGTAATTATATTTTTTTCTCTGTCCTTTTGGGATATAAATCTTAAAAAAAATAATCTTTTATTATTTATTTTTATTTTTTTAAAGATTTATTTATGAGAGAGAGAGCAATCATAAGCAGGGGGAAGGACAGAGGCAGAGGGAGAAGCAGACTACCCGATGAGCAGGCAGCCTGTTGCGGGACTCAATCCCAGGACCCTGGGACCATGACCTGAGCCGAAGGCTGTTGCTTAACAGATGGAGCCACCCAAGCATCTAATAATCTTTTAAAAAGCCTTTTTCCAGGATTTTCTCAAGGAACCAGGAATCACCTCCTTGAAATATAATCATTATTAAACTCTAGGGAGATCACTGAATCCCTCCAAGGCTCAGTTTCTTCACAAAAGTAATAATAGATCTAATTCAGTGTTTATGAATATTAAATATTATTTACACAGCTGACAATAGGAGCCCAGTAAATAGTGGACGGTATTATAAGCAAATATTTTAAGGAAGACAATCAACCATTCATGTATATGGAAGGAGAAACCATATTCAATTTCATTATATTTGGAAAAATAAATATATACTATATAAAATCTATATTGTAAATATAACATAGATTTAATATATAAAGACAGCTAGAAGTTTCAGAAGCAAAGGATAATAGAAGGGTTAAAGTTTTAGAAAGCAAAGAACTATAGAGAGTTGAAATATATTTTCAAGTTGCGTTTTCTGAGGGAGATTTAATGATCCTGGGATAAGCCAAATGGCTTCTGTAAATAAAAAAAAGAGTTTTAGTAGTTTTGTTGTGTTGATTTAAAAGTATGCAAACTGATAGGTGATGTGCTAGAAAAAATACATATGGAAATGAGTTAAAATTTTTGCAGGGCTAAGTCTTGGACAGAAGTATAAATGAAACAGACTCAGCCTTAATAAAACTGCTGATTCCCATCTTTCTCTGACAGAATTAGGTTAAACATCACACAGTATTTCTTTCAGTGTTAAAGAAAGAAAGAAACTTTCTTAAAGATCATTATCTAGATCCTCATCACTTTTTACATAGGACTCCCATCATTCAAACATTCAACTGAAGCTCACTAGGTATGCAGGCTTTTACAACTGCAAGTGAAAACTTATAGTAGAAGTAGACCTAGAGATGATGTATACATTTGCATAAAGAGATAAGCAGATAAAAACTTTATATACATTAACTAATATATTCAGGATAATATAGGAAAATTTGAGCAAAATGGGCAAAAAGATAATTTGCCAGAGAATTGTGTGATAAAATAATAATGAAAATAAACGTCTTTAAAACTGAGAAAATAACTGCACCTGAATAACTTAAAATATAGGGTTAAGAGTGCCAGAGTCTCAGAATCAGTAGAATTCAGGTTGCTATCTAAACTGAAAGAAAACAAAAAACAAAAAACAAAAAAACAAAAGACCCAGAAAATAGAGAATGTATTAAACAGTTCTAACATAAGTAGAATCAGAATTAGGCACAGACTGGAAAAGGAAAGGAGAAGCAGATCCTTACTAGAGCAAATTGCTCTCCAAGCTGAAAGAAAAATATAAAATAGCCCATGCTTAAGCACTTAGTGAAATTGCTTAAACCAGTTTGCTCAAATAGAGAAAAATTATAAAGTAGCAGGAGTACCAATGCATAATTCATCCTAAAGAGTGACAATAAAACATCTGAATAAGAAAGGTATTAGTATGAAGAAAATAGTATGACCTCTTTATAGTCCTCACAATAATTTCTATCTTTAAAATAGACTATGAAATGATTTCATGTAAACAAACTTTGAGAGAATCTGTCACACATAGAGCAACAGAATACTAAATATACAGTGTACTAAAAGGAGATTTATGAGAAGAAATAAAGTGATAGCAGAAGGATTGAGGGAAACAGAAAGAATGAAGAACAAGTAATGAGTAAATATTGATAAAAAGTCTCTCAGTGTATATAAATAAATAGGTATATATTTCACACATGTGATATATATAAATGCCAGTTTAAAATATATGTCAACATAAACCATATTGAAGAAATAACTGGAAGACAAGGGCAAGTGGATTTTGTGTTCTATAGTTTTAATAGGATTAGGGAAATTATAAAAGTGATTTTTTTTTTATATATTATAAAGGTCAAGAATGTATGTTCCAAGGTAACCACTGAACAACAGTAAAAGGATATATAATAAGATAATGGAGAAAAACCATAACAAATATTCTCAAGTTAAAAGAAGGTGGTGAAGGAGCAAAAAAAAGTTACTGAAAAGTTAAAATAAAATTGATGTAATAGTATATAAACACAAATTTGTTAGTGAATGAATTATAAATAATTGGATTAAATATACCATTTAAAAGATTGGGCTATTATAAGGGATTTTTTAAAATCTGTGTATAAGAAATTTACCTTAAATATAAGAATAGATAAAACTGTGGTGTCTGGGTGGCTCAGTTGTTAAGCTTCTGCCTTCCGCTCCAGTCATGATCCCCGAGTCCTGGGATCCAGCTCTGTATTGGGCTCCCTGATCGGTGGGGAGCCTGCTTCTCTCTCTCTCACTCCTCCTGCTTGTGTTCCTTCTTTAGCTGTGTTTCTCTCTGTCAAATAAATAAATAAAGTCTTAAAAAAAAAAAAAAAAAGAATAGATAAAACTAAGGGCGCCTGGGTGGCTCAGTGAGTTAAATACCTGACTCTTGATTTCTGCTCAGATCATGATCTCCTGGTTGTGAGATTGAGACACACCCACATGGGGGCCGGTGCTGAGTGTGGAGCATGCTTGGGATTCTCTCTTTACATCTCCCTGTGCTCCCAGGGCAACCTCTCCCCCAACTCAGGCTCTCTCTCTCTCTCTCCTCCCTCTAAAATTAATAATAATAATAATAATAATAATAATAATAATAATAATAAAGAATAGAAAGAATAGACAAAACAACATGTGAAAGGATGGAAAAGATATAGCATACAAACACTTTTAAAAATATGCTGATTTATCTACATTATTGAAGCAAGAAGCATAAAATAGATGTTCACATTGATAAATATAAAAATTTCATCAAAGAGTTAACAATATTCTGAATCTGAATATACTGAATAGCAGTTTAAATACATGAAACTTGAAGGTATTAATAAAATAAATGGACAAATCCACAATCATAATAAGAAACTAATATACTCAGTAGGCAAAATAGGTTGTAAAAATTCAATCATAGCTTAATAAACCTGTAGAACAAATTCAATATCACAAAAAAAAAAAAATGTTGAGTAAAGAAGCCAGACATATAACATGATTCCTTTTAAATTTCAAAATCAGGAAAAACTTATCTATGGTCTACAAAGGGAAGGGTTAACCTTGAGTGGATGAACTCTTCATTGAACACGTCCGTAATCCATTATGATTATAGAGGCCACAAGTACTCTTGAGGTATGGGCATTTTCTGTCACTATCCATGGTATTGATGATATGGATACATTCACTTTAATAAAGTTGTACAACTGACATATGTTATATTTCTACAGGACATTTCCTTAAAAATAGCCACCAATAAATACACATGCACATATACAAAAATCATTTCATGGTTAAAGAATACAAAAACAGCTTGCTTTTGAGATAAAAAGGAATCAAAGTATCTCCAGCATTCTGAGAACTTTGGAAAAATGTCAGGATACTATATCATAATTTGTTTTAAAAGCTTTTATTTGTATTATTCATATTAATATTTCATTGAGACACTAAAATTATTTTCAGGACATAGCTTGATTCGCTTTCCCACCCTAGGAAGAAGGAAGAAAGAAAACTTAATTGTCTCATCACAACTGCATAGAAGGGGTGTTTGGGTTTCTCTGTTAAGCATCTGCCTTCAGCTCAAGTCACAATCCAAGGGTCCTGAGATCAAGCCCCATGTCTGGCTTTTTGCTCAGCAGAGAGGCTACTTCTCCCTCTGCTTCTGCTCTCCCTCATAGGTATATATATGCATATATATAAATGCCAGTTTAATATATATACATAAAATCTTTTTTACCAGAGGGAAAATAGTCAGCTGATGTTCTAAAAAGTATGAGAAACTATGTTTGCCAAACAGAATGATAGCCATTACACTTCAACTCTTTCCCTCCAATCACATGGCCACTCATTTCTGTTTGTTTAAACACAATCTTTGATTCTCCTATCTGACACAATTTAATTATTTCACATAAGTCAAAATACCACTCAACTCTTTCTGAAAGGAGAGAAGAACCAAAGTTCAGTTACTGCTGACAGTTCAAAGTCCAAGTGTTCATTTCTTCTTGTTTTGAATTACTATACATTTGTACATGTCTAATTTGAGATTAGAATTGGGATTATATGAGCTACCATAATATGCATATATTTTTAATTAATGGGAGTAGATAATGTCACTTAGGGCTAAGTAGAAAGAGAAATTTTAGGATTTATTCCAGCAGCACACCAAATTTCAGTGGTTTAGGGTAGCACAATCAGACAAAGAGAAAGAATTCCAATGGAATAGTAGAAAATCAAACTCTATTATCAGGAAAACAGATAAATACATGTTTCAAGGTTGCATGATCAACTATTCTAAATACTACTGAAAATTGACCATTCCTTTTAGTAATTTAAAGTGTATGGTTGATCTTGACACATCCATTCAAGTAAAGCACTTGGTTAAAAAGTCAGTATGTGAGACTGAGAGGATGGAATGTGGCCAAGTGAGACTGTGAGCATTTACAACTCAAGGAGTTAACAGTAAAGGGAGCATATATGGATACAAATCTGGGATTAAAGTAAACAGACATATTAAAATAATCCTCCCTTATCCTCCATCATTTATACAGATTATGTATCAGTCAAATTGGAGAGAGCAGTGAAGTGAGATGATTTGCAGCACTGGTATATTTGCAGAATTGGTGGCTCCATCACACCAATTTACATTCTTTTCAAAAGATGTTATTTATTTTATTTATTTGAAAGAGAGAGACTGTGTGAGGGAGAGGGAGAATCTGAAGCAGACTCTGCACTGAGCACAGAGCCTGCTGCAGTTTAAATACATCCCACAACTGTAAATCATAACCTGAGCTGAAACCATGAGTCGGATGCTTAACTGAATGAGTCACCCAGGTGCCCTCTGATTTACATTTGTGGTAGTGATAGAGAACTGGCAGTTACCACTTAGTGATTCTTACTATAAAAATCTCAACATCATTAGCAAGGTACCATTCTAGGGATTTTGGTATTTTTTAAGTATATTTACTCTAACTACACAGTGCAGTGGAGAAATGTACCATGATATTGGCCTCTGCACACTACCATGCCTACTATGAGTTGGGCTTGGGTTAAAACTCTCTGGAACACTTCTGGACAGTTACTTTTATCTAATAAATCGTGAGGAATTCAGGTATCAAGAAACTAATGTTGATTTAAGAGTATTTTCCATAATCTCTGAAAGATTAAGGTGTTTTCCTTATGTTAATACATAAACACCTAGCTAAATAACCTCAGGACATTTGGCTGAAGGTTTGTAGCATATTGTTTTCTACGCTACTATTAGAGTTCTCCCTTAAGTTTTCAGCTTTACCTGGGTTCTGTCTTGGACTGTGGATTGACTCAGTAAATAATTCAAATGTGGGGGGTGTATTATCTATTTTATTGGCTTAAGTCAAACCTATGTTTACATTATCTTAAGTATATTATGGTTGTTTTGTCCTTTGTTATTTAAAATTGGCTTCCATCTATTTTGGCCCTATGGTGCCAGTATATTGAATCATTCTGGTACCGCTAAAGTACTGCCTGTTAGGGTAATCCTGCCTTTCCTCTGATGGCACTCTTTCTATCTAACCTTTGCCACTCTGAACTCTGCTATCTTTATTAAAAATAGCTCATTTCAAAGGGTGGTCCCATACCTGTCTCACAGCCACAAAGTGGTATTCAAAGATGATAAGGTTATCTTATATGGTTTTCAATGTTCTCTATATTTTATTAAATCAATTTGTCAATTGTTTATTGACTGGTACTATATGCCAGGCTTTATACTAGACACATTCTATAGTGAACCAAAGAGACAAAAAAGCCTTGTTTTCATACAGTGTATATTCTTTTTGAGGTACTAAAATAATTAAAAAAGTAAAGTACAGAGTATGTCAGAAGTTACTGTGTGTTTTGGAAATAAAAAAAAAAAACAGAGAAGTTAGTGAGGTGTATTGAGAGAATGTGATGTAATTTTAAATGAGATATACAGGAAAGATCTCACTGAAAATATGGCATTTCAAGCAAAAGCTGAAAGGATAAGAAAACAAGCCATGTGGGAAATGGGACTGTGTGTGGCAGGGAAGGGTGCCAAAAGAAACAACAAATGCCAAGACCCTGAACTAAGAATATTCTGGTATGTTTGGGAAAGAGTAAGGAGTCAGGTGTGGTTGGAACTGAAGAACTGAACAGAGTTAAGTAAATAAGGAATAGAGGTTGGGGAGTAGATCATGCTCAATTCATTCTCATTTTCTTTCCATTACCACTTTATCACTATCTTGGGGAGTTTTAGAAATTATGTTTGACCTCTCCCAATGAACACCGGGACTAAGGAGAGGTTAGTTCAGTATTTCAAAACCTTTATAAATGTCTCTTTGATTTACCTTGAGAAACCAGGTATTCAACCTTTCAGATTTTTTTCCTATCCAGACTATTTTGTGTATTATTTCTGAGTATAATTCCATCAATAGATGTACTACAATTTAAATAGTAAGTCATTGAAGCATATCTGGTTGTTTCCAGTTAGGGCTATTATGAAGAAAGCTGCTATAAACACTCAAGTAGAGGATTCTGTGTGGCCATGCCTTTGTTTCTCTAGAATAACCTAAGAGTTCAATTACTGAGATGCATAGTATTTGCAGGTTTAATTTTTAATAGAAACTGCCAAACTTTTTCAGGAAAGCCATACCATTTTACATTCTGGAGATCAATGTATGAGTGATCCATTTTGTCAACAAACTTGCCAGCATTTGATGTTGTCCTATTTATTTTAGCCAAGAAATAGCTTAAATAGGAGTCTAGACTGCTTGAGACATGAAAACTCATGTTTTTGTTTTGTTTTGTTTCGTTTTGTTTGTTTTTAATAATATACTGTATGGTTTCCAAATAATTTTAAGTTTACAGAACAATTGAAAATTTTCCATATACCCTCCATAGATCTTTATAGGTGGATAACATTAGAGGGTATTTTAGCAATTTCAAAATGATAAATTTACTCCAGCAGCTTAACCTCCCTAAGGCATTAAAATCCTTCTTCCACAAAATTCTAAGGAATTTCTGTTAACTTTATGTTACAGGGGCAGTCACTGAGTCCACATTTACAGAACTAACCCAGCAAATATGAAATCCTTGTCAAACTTCAATACTAGCATATTAAATTCAGATTTTCAGATGAGTACACTCATACTGATACTTATAACTCAAATTAAACTATTTTTTTCTTAAGTTCTCAGTCTCAGAATCAGTTTCTATTTCCATTCCTTACATTTTGACTGTATATGTTTTCATTTTTCTGTGTGACTTCTTCTATTTTAAATTTGACTTGTAATTTATACACTGATCCATGCTGATATTAAAGTTTAGTTACAAAGCCATATAAATGAGGAGTAGTAGAGGTGAACTTAACTTTTTGCAACTTAACACACTCAGTAGACAATTAGGCAGAATAATCATTGAGGCTGAGGCACCATAATTATGCAGGAGAATTAAAAAAAAGAACTGGGAAGAAAATATCATTAATCATGCATGCCTTTGGTTTTTGAATACTCCCATGTATTTCCATTTCAATTTACAAAGTTCTGATGTTTCTAAATCACTATTTTATTCTTTACTTACTAAAATTTTAAAAGATGTGAATTCAACTGATGCTAAATTCTGCCTTAGTATTCCAGGTGTGAGAGAGAATTTATTTTGATGTTCTTCTAAACATCCTAGAGCCTGAGGCAAACATTTAGACACCTGAGTTTGTCATTCTCTTTAACTTGGCAGCACTCTTATGAATAGTATTTTCCTGCAACAGTTCTCTAATTCTTCACTCTTGATAGCGATCTATGGCAGTGGTCACTTGGTTCCCCAGGCCTTGCCTATAATAGTTGTTTCATAAATACTGTTCATTAATGACATTTTAGTTAAGCATTTTGCTCCTTGATGACATTTACTGAACCCCCAACCCCCAAACTACACGTGTAATTTCATGGCAATTGAGCATAAACTACACCAACTGCTTCATCACAAATTACCTCTTTCTAAATTCTCTCTGGTTCTAGTTCTTGACACTTGTTTGTATTAATTTTTATATCAATCAAGCCTTTTATAGGTAAGTAACTAAAACCAATGCTAGCTGACTTCATGGAAGGAATATTGTATTAGTCAGAATTCTCCAGAGAAACAGAACCAATAGAATATGCAGAGAAACAGAAACAGAATTCTCCAGAGAAACAGAATGTATAGTATATCCAAATATCTATATATAGGTGCTCTCTCTCTCTCTTTCTCTGTCTCTGTCTCTGTCTCTCTCTCTCTCCTTTTTGTGGAGGCTGCCAGGCTAGTCTGAAATTTGTAGGGGAAACCAGCAGACTGGATATATAAAAAAGAGCTCCAGTCACTCTAGTCTGAAGACAAAATACCTTCTTTCTCAGGAAGCCTTCAGCCTTATTCTTAAAACCTTCAATTGATTGATTAAGGCCCATTTGCATTATGGAGTATGATCAGCATTATTCAGTGTACTGATTCAAATGTTTAAATTTAAATGATTTAAACAACTAAAAAAATACCTTCTCAAGCAACATCTGGATTGGTATTTGACCAAAAACTGAGTGCCATGGCCTAGACCAGCTGAAATAGAAAATTAACTATCACAAATACATTAGAATATACATGTAGCTTAAAAATCCCAAGGGGGTTTAAAAGCCAGGTGCAGGAATAGAAACCAGGCTGAATATTGGAAGCTGTAGCTAGTCCACCTATCTTTGCTTCCACGGGACTCAGGCTGTCCCCAACCAGCAAAGCCATTATGGACTGTCATTGCTCTGGTGCAGACTTCATCTTTGAACTACCAAAGCCACCACCCATGCTACTCTGCTCGACCTATAGGCACATTAACACTATGGAGAGAATTTGTGGTCTTAGCTTTCTTTTATAATTTCAGTTATTCCCATATTTGTCTAATATAAACATCAATAAATTACTATATTTCAGAATGCTATTGAATATTAAGGATATGACAGATCAAAACAAAGATCTCTGATCTTCTGGAACTTGCACTGTTCAAGGGTATAATAGACAATAAGCAGAATTAGATACACAGTGCCATAGAGATAAATACATCAGGGAATGTGACTGTTAGCCTATTGCAGTCAAAACTGTAGTCTTACTGTGAAGGTGATATTGGATAAAATTTTCATGAGGAAATGAAGGACAAATAAAGTTACCTGTGCCGAGAGTCTAGACTGCTTGAGAACCAGTAGGCCACGTTGAAGACTTGGCTCTTTCCTTAAGAGCTAAGACAATATTTGAGGGTTTTAATCAGAGGAGTGACAGGTACTGTGTGTTTAACACAATCCCTCTAGCTGCTGGTTAGAGAATGCCAAAGGGAAGCAAGAGCCAAAGCAGTGAAATCACTGAAGTGGGCATTCTGATATGCTAGAAGGAGAGAAGTGTTCAGAACAAAAAACACATTTTAAAGGTAGAAACATCAGCACTTGATGCTGAACTAGATATAATATCTCTATTGAGTAGTCAGAGATGATTCTGAAGCATGATTATCCTGAGGAATTGGGAAAATGGAGTTGCTCTGAATTATGAAGAATGATTTTCAGAAGGTCAGTCTTAGGCTCATTCAATTTTGATGCCTATTAGAGGTGCAAGGAGAGAGATTTAGTAAGTGTGTAGATACCCATTTCTGTAATCAAGGGTAGAGACCCAGGCTTGGCAAAGAACAGCATATAGGTAGATATAAAAGTCAAGGAGCTAAAGGAAGTCACCAAGTAAGTAAATATAGATAGAGATGAAATCCACAGGCTAAGTCCTAAGTTATATCTTGGTTAAAGATTTAAAGGAAGAGGGGGATACAACAAAGAGGCTATAAGGAGAAGCCATTTACATAGGGGTCACTTATATAAAGCAAGAAACAAAGTGTTCTCCCCTTCAGTATTATCCACACAGTAGCCAGAGGGATCTTGTTAAACATAAATCATAAGGGGTGCCTGGGTGGCTCAGCTGGTTAAGCCACTGCCTTCAGCTTAGATCATGATCCTGGAGTCCTAGGATCAAATCCCACATCAGGCTCCCAGCTCCATGGGGAGTCTGCTTCCCTTTCCCCTCTAATGCTCTCTCTCACTCACTCTCTCTCTCTCAAATAAATAAATAAAATCTTAAAAAAATAAATCATGAAAATCTACTTAAAATCCACAAATATAACTCCATCTTTTAAAATCTACTTAAAATCTGCAAATATAACTCCATCAGAAGGTGTATTCAAAAGAAAAAAAAATGAAGTAATTGCTCTTTAAAAGGTCACAGAGAAAATAATGAAAACATAGTGAAATGTTTGTTTTTCAGCAAACTGATAGTTACTGTTGATGTTAACAAGAAAGTTTCAGTCGAGTGGCATCAGAAGAAATCCTGATTGAAATGGAGTCAGGAGAAACTGGAGATAATTTATAGTCATTTTGTCCAAGCAAATCTATCAATGACTTCTTTTAAAGGATAGTAGAGAACCAAGAAGGAAGTCTGAAAAGGTGAAATGTATTTAAATAAGGCTCCTTTTCACATGGGAGAAATCATAATAATGATCCGATTAAGAGGGAAAAAAATGGTGACACGGGGAGTTACATTAGCATTGCTGGAGCAATATTCTTGTGTTAGCAACTCTACAGGTAACCTTGTATAAAAACAGAAGGTGAGAGCTTGGTTAAAATCAACAGTTCATGTGTAGAGACAGGAGAAAAAATAGTGAGAATTTATGGGCAAAGATTCAGGTAGGTTGCACATTAATCTCAAATATGTCATGACTGTATGTGATTGGAAGAATCCAAGTCAACAAATCTTTACTACAAGCTAGATTGAGAACCCAGTTATTTGCATTTTTGGCTTCCAGGGTTTGAACTGATATTTGACTTCCACAGTCATATATCAAACAAATCTCCAAGGATAAGAATGTAGTTCAGATTCTGAAAGACAAAATGAAAACTGTCTTTTATAGTTACAGAGGAGCACGGGATTTCCCAGTATTGGTTCTTGATCTTTTCCTGATTAGATTAAAGTTAGTTGTGGTACTCTTCCAGAGCTCCTCTGCCTACATTCAGAACCAGATTCCAGGCTACCCACCGCCCATGTATTTACTTCCCTAAACCATTTTTATTGAATTTCCTTTTCTAATACTTGTTTTTAACCCAAGGAACACCTTTTAACATATGCAAATTGTTTATAATCATTCTATGTTTGCTGTTCAATTTATATTCTTTACTTTTTTGAGCCAAACCATTACTTTATAATATTAAATATTATCTATAATTATTCTATATTTGAGACACATAAAATGATTTAAAAGGCATCTAGTGACTAGAAAATTTAGTGATTTTTGTTGTAATTAATCATTAGATGTTCCCTGGTGATAAAATGTCTACTAACCTTAGCAAACTTTTTTACTAAAGGTCACCAGCCAGAGTTTCAGAGATTCATTTATTGGCCAGTGAATTTCTTTAACATAAGGTAGCATGAATTTATCTTCAACACAGTGAAGACTTTCTCTTGCTTTACATGCCTAGTGGATCTTGGCTTGAAGTCTTGTTCAAAATATTATGTATTTTGTCATGGAACAAAATAAGCATCCACAGATCTCCCTAATCTCTATTTAAAACCAATCTTACCTAGTAGGAGTGGTGGTGGTATGCATGAGGCAGAGAAAGGATATTATGTTCTGTTTGAAATTTTGTAATTACATTTTCCTCCGTTGTCTTTTGAACTTTCCCTGGTTTGCTATGAATCACTAACCACTGAATCCTTCAATTTCTTCTTTTTTCAACTGTTCAATATTGCAAATAATTCTATGATTATGTGGCAGGTATATTTCTCTTTCATCTGGTTTGAGCACTAACAGATTTTCCTTCATACATTTTTTTCTTCTTTTATATATCCTCTCCTTTCCAATGAGAATTCCCCAATCAGCATTCATGATATCAAGAGTAGTGTTACTGAGAAACTCAAGGAAGGCATTAATGATAAAAATTACTGGTAAGATAAAAATTAGTTGGAAAGAGAAAAATATTTTTGACTTAGGATTCATTATAGGCTTTATTTATAATAAAACATGTCATATTTTAGTAGATTTTTTCTTTTATTTTTAAATTTTTTTAGAAAGAGAAAGAGAAGGGGGGAGAGGCAGAGGGAGAATGTAAAAATCACAAGCAAACTCTGCACTGAACGTGGAGCCCTATGGGGCTCAATCTCACAATCCTAAAATCATGACCTGAGCAGAACTCAAGAGTCAGATGCTTAACTAACACCAAGCCACCCCATATTTTAGTGGACTTTTTAAAGTTTATCAACTGTGATGACAAAGGACCCATTTTATAATTATTTACTTTTATAGTCAACATATTTTTATAGAAATGTAGGTGAAGTGTAGAAATAGAAATAATTAGAAAAATGTTATTAAAATATAAATATATGTAGTCTAAAATCAGTGTTTTTGTTGTTATTCTGATGTACATTTCAAAAATAACATAGCAGTATTTAAACTTCATTTTGGCCATCATAAAGTTGTTTTAAAAATTTCTATTACAACTTTTAAAATATCTTTCACATTCAAGGTGATTTTAGTGATGCTTATTAAGTATATATATTTATATAATTTATACTTTATATTATAATTTACAATATAATTTGTAATTTATATAATTATATATAATTAATATATATATGATATTTATATTAACTGTATGTAGTCATATACATACATGCATCTTAAGCTGCAATTTTAGAAAATAACATTTTGGATAAATTATCCAATTTCTAAACTAACACTAAAATCTTTGATTTTCAGAATAGGTATTTCATTTTTACTATAAATTAATAAAGTAATTTCTATTTTTTATTTTCATTGAGCAATGTGCTCATCATGATTTTTTTTCCTCATCATAAAATTATTTTGCCACTGATCTCTTTAGGGTATAACTACAACTCAAAAAAATTAAAAGCCTGTAAAAAATAAATAATAGTCATATTTTAAAAAGCATGGTTAAAATATTTAATTTAATTAAAGTTAATACAACAAGAGTGAAATATATATTTACTGAAAAGAACCTTTGGAGTGCATGGATCCTGCTACTGTATATAAATTAGTGCCCATGTTACAGTAAATATCTTGATTATTAAAACAGAATTTAATAAAACAACAACTATTATGGATAATCCATAATAACAAACTTTTCCGATCATTTTATGTTGTATTTGTATCAACCAGGTATATTTTTTTAAATATTCCTTGTCAATGGATTTTACTTCTGTTAGATTTCCACATTATTGTGTATCAATTATATTCTTTCACTAATGCAATGATTTTCTCTCTAACTTTTCTCTATAAAATTTCATGATATTTCAAGTTATCTGATCCATTTAGGTTAGAATATATAATATTTATGCTACATTTAAAGCATTGTTAGAGCATACAGATTTATAAGGCACTTTCAACATGGAAGAACCGGTTATATCTTATATTCTGGTGTAAAATGTGAGGTATTAAAATTTAAATATGTTTGAGGGTGAAATAAAATATGTTTCATATTATGGGTGGGTTTTTTCAAGAAATACCTTTTATCTTAAAACATTATATATGAAAATAAATTCACTTACCTAATTAATTTTCTAGCTCCTCTGTTAAGACATTCAGTGCTATTTGATCTTTAAATGTGAGTGAATTTATGGAATTAATTAACTGAAATCATTATAGCACTCAAACATTACAGAGCACTTCCCCATATAATTATCTCATTGACCTTATTTGATGTGATATAATAATCTAGCTCTTGACATAAGATTATAACTTTCATGAGAGAATTTTGAATATTCATGTTTTACTGTTTTACCATGAATGATGGGTAAAGAAGTCTGAGGAAACAAAACAAAATATAACAAAACACAAAAACAGTCCTTTTGCTCTGATCTGGAATTATTAAACAGAGTATGCCTTAGGATTAATAAATTTTGTTCCACTAAGCAAAGAAAATGTGTGGTAGATGTTGTCAGTGCACTGAAAATGTCCTGTCAGTATTTAACCTTTTTGTCCTATTAGACTAAGTTACCACTTTTTGTACCCCTTTCCCCGATGGTGTTCTCTGCCTCTGGAATCTGGTATGCCCACGCCACGTGGCAGTGCCGATTAATTAAGATACCCCTGGGAGCAGCTTTTGATCAGGGACTAATAGGAACTAATAAGTACATATCCCAGGGCCCACATCTCCACATGAGTTGACTCAGCTCTGTGCTTTAAAGGGAGTATCTTAGTTTCAAAGCAGGATTTATCTTCAGTTGTTCATGATAGGAACTTGCTTTTATATTTTTTTAAGATTTATTTATTTATTTGACACAGAGAGAGAGATTACAAGTAGGCAGAGAGGCAGGCAGAGAGAGGAGGAAACAGGCTCCCCGCTGAGCAGAGAGCCCAGCACGGGCCTCGATCCCAGGACCCTGAGACCATGACCTGAGCTGAAGGCAGAGGCTTTAACCCACTGAGTCACCCAGGCACCCATGACAGTAACTTGCTTAATAAGACACCATATGTTAGGTTCCATTCCTTCTCGAGTTTCTCCTGTTCCCTGCTAATATTTCCTGGGAACACCTTATAAATAAATCAATTTTATAAAAATCCTCATATCACAGTCTGCTCCTGAAAAAACCCCAAATAATTCAATCAGTTAAACCAATTAAAAAACACATTCAAATTTCTTTCAGACAGACTTTAATAATAAATAAACCACTGGGAAATAGGATTGCTTTTTATCTAAGCATACTGGAAGAATTAGACCAGCAAAGAGCATGCCCAACTTCTAATATCTGTCAGAGAAAGTACTAGAAGAGAATCCTGATCGAAGGGGAAGAGTCTCTCATGGGTGCCTTTATTTGCTGGAAGCTAACAATGTATTCCACTCATCACTTTCACCCTTTTGAAGAAGTGACCAAAGATACAGCCTAGATTATATAAGCTGTTAACCTAACTGAAAGCAGTTATTACAGTTTCCTATAATTTTTACTCTAGAAAATGAAATACTAAGAAATGATCATCCTCTCAAAAGATGCCATTCTTTGTTTTAATTCAGTATCACGATAAGATTAGAGTGGCTGAGAGGGATTCTTAATTTCCAGCTTAATACCAATAATGTTTTATTTTGTAGTAGAAATTTTTCCTACTCCAAAAGAAAGACATCTCTAATCCAACAGAACTCTTAAGTTTCAAGAAGTAAAAAGCTAAAAGAGAGACTTTGGGTACTAGGGAAAGAAGCCATGTCTTCTTCCACACCCTTGGTTCCCAGACCTGTGTATTCTGGCTTTTATGGAAAAATGGTACCATATATTGGTTGCTAGTACAGAGTTTTTGTGGTACACAAGATGTGCCTTAGTTAAGTGTTGTCACTCAACTAATTCTGTTTCTAAATCTTCAGTAGTTAATTCCATAATTTTAATTGCCTTTTTTTGTTTTTTAATAACTTATATCAGAAACATTGCTGTTATGAGATATTATTTTTAACAAATCAGTCGAATAATCACATATCGTTGAGTTTTGGGATACTTCATTTTTCATCAAAATATATGATGAGTCAAATATGGAAAAACTTGATAGTCTTACTACAACTAAGAATCTAGTCATAAAAGACTTTTTAGGAAGAATATAAATGTTGATATGGAACTTTTCAACCAACACTAAAAATAGCAAGAAATTCATTATTTTTACATAAGATCCAAAAAGAAAATGTGCTAGCATTACAATTATATAATTAGATTTTTAAAAAGTAGCTATTAAGAAATGTTATGGTATATATTTATTGTATCATTTTTGATTAACCTTAACATTGCTCCTTATTCTATTTTAAGCTCTTCAAGTGTAGGGACTTTACCTTAAGGTAATGGACTATTTGTGGGCATGAGCCTATTTCTTAGGCTGTACTCTTTAGAAGAAATAGCACAGAGAGATGTGATGATAAACAATGGACTCAGCAATTTCAGGAACAGTGCTGGAGCAAGAACTGTGGTCAGTAAAACAGTGTATTACACTGAGAAGATGTACTCTAGCAAGTGAAATAATCTCCATACATCAGGGAGATCCTAGATTATCTTGCCACACTTCCATAGATTCTATCAGTAAGAAATCTGAGTCCAGATGCATTTAGACAGTTTATTACTCTCATAGGAAGTAAGAGCTTCATGTTTCTATCAGTTTCTTGTTCCCCCTCCTGTCTCATACATTTGAATCATAATGAGCCCATGTGAATGTTACATATGGAGTTCTTTGTTAAAGCCAGGGAACACTGAGCTTAAAACTGGACTAAAAAATCTAGCCCAATATTTGCCTTGGAGGGGAAATCTTTTATCTTTGTTATATTGGTTAAGAAACAAATCTGTCCTTTGACCCAGAAGAAAATGCTATCTTTAGCTTTCAAAACTATTTGCTGTGGAAACATCCTTGAAAGATATTGAAGTGTTGCTGTAAAACATATAGAAACATTACGAAGCATTTCCTTCAACACCCTCCACAATGGAGTCCAATGTAATTAGCCTATTGCTAGGCACTGATAAATTGTGTCCTACAAGATGATTAGTTTTGGTTTCTGTTTTCTAAAAGCTGGGCACTCAGCATTTAAAATGACCAGATAAATCGTGATGTGCAGAAGCCCGTATTGTTAGCCCATGCATTATTTTAACGGCAGTCCTGCCATCATTACCCTTTGTCAATGATCATATTGAGGAATGCTTGGGTGGAGAAAGAGACAAAATGATAACAAGAGTGAATCCTATCACTTGTCTTATTTTTAAAGGCATTATCTGCAGAGGATATCCTTTGCTAGTCATCCTTATACCTTGTTCCCATTATTAAAGACCCATCTTTATACCTTCTTCCAGTGCCTCCTGTTACTGTCCCTTTAGTCTTGTTCTTCCAATACTCTTGCCAGCCTAACCATGAGTGACTGTCCATGGAATTAAGTGGATCCAATACTTGGGTCAGCTCTAATTATAAACAACCAGACACATACTTTTCAGTCGTGCGCTGCAGCATTCCTCAGACATCTGTAGGTAAAAAAACCACAGGATACCAATTGGAAATTGAGGGAAATGTATCAGTTCAAGGGCAGTGGGAATATCTGTGCTTCAGACACTTGATTATGCAACAGAATTTCCTTAAGTCTAATGTAATCTATGTTTTACTTTCACATAGTACTGGAGTGTGGCTGTATATATTCCACTTTTTAACTTGATGGGTCTAAGCGGAAGCTTAGATTGCATGGCCTTTTGACAACACAAGTTCAGGAGCTTAGTCTGTCTTTACCTGGCTAGTAGATAGCTAGCCTGGGGATTATATAACAGGATAGAATGGTTTTCTGGAGAATTCCATTTTGTTGTAGATTTCCAGAAGCTCCATAAGTTGAACATACATACTACAGAAAATATAAGGGGTTTGTATCTGTTAATTATTAAGCCAAATTGACAGAGTTTCTACCTTGATCTCTGGGCCTGTTGAAGAATGTTCTCTTGCTTTGGGCCCCAGTAAAAACTGGCAAAAATACTCTTCCCTAAGATCTCCAAAAAATTGTCACAAAAAGCCCAGGTTACAATGTCTTACCTAAATAATCCCATCAATCTCTCTCCCCTCTATATCTGAACAGAAAAATAAGTGGAAAAATTTTAGTCATGGTAATTCCAAAATTTTTACACCAATTAAAATACAAAAAGAACTTCATCCTCATAAAATAAATGTGGCTAGTATGATGTTTCCAAAAACCTATTTTATATGACTCTTGACATTCAACATTCCTGACACACATATGCACACACACATATACATGCACACACACACACACACACACACATACACTTAGGATTAACAAATAGGTGATTCAAATTGATGCAAATTGTATAAATGTTTTAAAGTCTACCAAAAAATCCAAAAAAAAAAACCTACCTTTCTAATCTTGTTGATCCCCTAATTTGGAAAATTGATGAGAACATAGAAACTTTTATCACTGAAATTCCTATTAATGTATGACTACTAAATTTGAGATACTTTAAGAAATGCAGAATTATAGAAATTGATATTTTTATTGGTATATAGAATTATTCTATGAGGAAACACCTGTAAGCAATTATCCATCTAGTATTTGATCACTAAATATCAAACCAGTGATTTATTAGAATAATTTGTGGAAAATTGCCTTTGTCTGTGTCCCAGCAAAGAGTATGATTATATAAACACAAAGATGAAGGCAGCTTTTTAAAAAAAAATCTATATATTTAATATTTATACTTATTAAACTATCATTTATTGAAATGTGTGAGTAGTTTCTTAAATAATGTGAATTTTAATCTTCAACTAATGTTTTTTCCCTTGATAAAAGACTTTTTTCAATGGAAATAAGTGCTCTAGTGCAAATATACATAGTTTCATTTCCACAAATCAGAGAAAAAACATAACAGCTATTCATGATATTTTAAGCCACTGCTAAGTCTTTCTTCATCTTCTCTTTTAAGAGTGTGGATCATTAGAACACAACATTGAGAGCCCTGTGAAACTGTCTTACCGATAACCACTGTGTGCTTAGTGTTTCAGAATCCCTCTGAACACAAGAATCAATTATGTGAATAGATGCAACCAAGTTACTAGGTTTTATGCTCACTGAGATATCACAAACACTTAAATTTGGTAAGTTTAATCCACAAATACATACTTTTATACACAATAATAAATTAATATACATTGATGAAAATACAGATATAGAAATCAAGTTTTGATGAATGATTAGGGGTAGTTTTTTCAATAAATTGATACAATAATTTCAGCTCCATAGAAGATTCTTTCTATGGATGGAAACAGCATTGAAGCCAAAATAGGCTGAATTATTTTCACCAGCCATACAGCATTTGTTCATGTGAAATCTGGTTATTCCTGTTAATATGAAAAGTAAGAGCAAAAAAATTTCTAGAATCAAGCCCTTTATTTTATATTTTTTAAGATTTTATTTATTTAATTGACAGAGAGAGAGATCACAAATAGGCAGAGACTCAGGCAAGAAAGAGGGGGAAGCAGGCTCCCTGATGAGCAGAGAGCCTGATGTGGGACTCAGTCTTAGAACCCTGAGGTCATGACCTGAGCAGAAGGCAGCAGCTTAACCCTCTAAGCCACCCAGGTGCTCTAGAATCAAGCCCTTTAAAGCCATACCTGCAACATAGCAAAATCTATGTTTCATGGTATCAAAATGTTAAATAAAATTAAATTTCTAAAAACTAAATTTTTAAATATATGTTTTTAATTTGTAATTTTAAAAAATCTAATCACAGTGTAATGTGATTCACTAAATATTCCTAAGGAGAAATGCTAGAAGTAAAAAACATTTTAAATGGCATTACCTTTATTAATTTTAATACTGTTGAAGTACCATTGTTACCTCCTTAATCCTAATAACAATACCTGTTTATAATTTCAGCTGACATTAAAAAATGAGGAAGATATTACAACTATTATATAAATGTATATATATAGAAGAATTATAACTTTATTTACAGGTGTTATCAATTGACTAATACAATTAGAATATGTAAAGTTATTCAAGTTAAACAGCTTTTAATTGAAATTATTCTAATATTCCAGACTCTAAACAACTTAAATCTATAAATCTTACTAGAGTTCACTAAAATAGAAAAAAAAAAAGAAATATCTCTGAGCCAATCTCTCCACCTTATATTTAGAATCAAAGTACTGTGAGACAATTTTTGCAATATTTTTAGAAATTTTCTTATCTGACCCAATATGTCTAACAATTTTGTTGCCGAATCATTTTAAGGTCTCAATACGGATCTTATATCTGTATATTTGGCATTATTTTAATCTTAATCCATTTACTAATGTGTATCATTTTTGCTGAATGTAATAGGATGAGAAATAATTTTATTGTTGAACCTAGTAAGTCCTAGATACTTTATATTTTCTCTAAAATCTTCTAGAGACCTAAACTGTTTTTTTCTCCTTCATATCTCTTGTGCAACAAAACAAGTTGATTTGTACTTTAAATAGTCTGCATAGAAATCCCATGCAGAAATCCCCAATTGGTTATTACATATCCCATTTTCTATGTTACCACAAGTGAGATATTGTTGCCAAATGTTCTGGCATTACATAAACGTGGATCCCTTTTTTCCTTCAGACTCTGTCAATACCTTTTTCAGTGTCCTTAAATAATTCTGTAATGGTTTCCTTAAGGAGCTTCCAGTGTTTATTTGCTACCCTCTCCCTAATGTCACATATCTAAGTTATCACATCATCCTACTTCCAGTTTCCAAGTTTTGTTTGAGTTACTTATTGCTTTGTAACAAAACAGTCCAATTATAGTGATTTTAAAAAACATTTAACCTCTCACATTTCTCTGAATAAACTAGGGTCAGCAGGGAGATTCTTGCTTGGATCACCAAAATGCTTGATGCCAAATACCAGCAAGTGCTGGTAGGAATGTAAAGTGGTCCAGGTGCTGTGGAAAACAGTATGGTGTTTCTTCAAAATGTAAACATGGAACTGCCAGACAATCCACAATCCACAGCAATTCTACTTCTGAGCGTATACTGAAAGCAATTGAAAGCAGAGATAGAAAAGATATGGGTACCCCTGCATTGATAACAGCATTATTCACAATAGCCCAAAGGTAGAAACAACCTAAATGTTCATCAATGGGGATGGAAAGATAAACCAAATGTGATAGATATAGAAAATGGAATATTTCTGGCTTAAAAAGGAATGAAATTTAGACATATGCGATGATATTTAGAAACTTGGAAACATTATGTTAAGTAAAATAAGCTCTATGCAAAAGGACAGATATTGTATTGTTCTACTTCACAAGGACACATATTGTAGGGTTCCATTTAGATGAGGTAAACAAAGTAGTCATATTCATAGAAACAGAAAATAGAATGGTGGTTGACAGAGACCAAGAGAGGAAGGAATGGAGACTATAGTTTAATGGCTATAAAATTTCAGTTTAAGAAAACAAAAAGACTTCAGGATATACTGTGGTGGTGATCAGGCAACAAAGCTAATGTACTTAATGTCACTGAATTGCACACTTACGAATGGTTAAAATGTTAAAATTTGCATATATTTTAGCACCAAAAAACTGGAAAAATGTTAGACTTATATATTGTCACATGAGAAAGTATTCAAATTATATAGTTAAATAAATACTTAAAACTGATAGCATGCATGCTAAAAAGTGAAAAGCATGTAAATGGGTGGGAAGCACCAAACTGATGAGAGAAAAGAGGTGAGATTTTGCATTTATATTTACTGACACATTATTCCTCTTACAGTGCCATACAGTACAAATCTCTTAATGATAAAGTAGTCCTACCTTATTCTTACAATTAAAAAGAAAAATGGCAATGCACAAGTCATTATTATATAAAATACTTTCTGATAAACACATATAATAGCAATAACATTGAAAAATGAAACTGCAGGAAAAAGGAAACAAAGCAGTGTTTCAGGAAATTTAATCACATTTATTTTTGTACTTTCAAGAGAATGTAGTCCCTCCCTTTCTAATGTTCACAAAAATTAGGATGTTAATCAAGAAATATTGACATGGAACTGCTATTCTTCTTTCTGAAATACCTTCATGCCTGACCTCCCTCTTGGAACCAAAAAGTTGGAAAAAGGAAAAAAAAAAAACAAACACTAGAAGGGAGAGGCTGGAAGCAGTAGAAACATTAGGGACTTTGGTGTCATATGATCATGGAACACAAAATCCCAACGGGCTTCGATATCAAATCAACTTTTGTGTTGCATTTGTCTTCATCATATGTTTGCTTATATCAGTGAAATAGTTTAACACTTTTTAGTGTTTTTAGAACTAATATTCTTACCTACTCCAAATTGCTCTTAACTAAGGCCCTTTAAAAATGCCTTTGATCTGTTTGGGTCAGCATCTCTACGTATCTGGTTAATCCTTCTTGATTCTGTGTAATCTGAGGTCATAGTTCTGTTGACTTCTTACATCCCTGGCAAATCCATCTGATACATTACTCTCCTTAGAGAAGCGCTCTTAAGAACTCCAGCTTCCAAAGCACCAGTACAAAGTTGTAGGCTCATACCTAATGTTTCTGCAATAGTGGTATCAAGGGTGAGGAAGTTCTGTCAAAAATGGCTCATAAATTTATATAGCTTGCATCCCACTAATCAGTGTAGCAAATAACTGGTGTTTTATTATAAAGGAACACATAGAGGTGCCTGGGTGGCTCGGTGGGTTAAGCCTCTGCCTTCAGCTCAGGTCATGATATTGGAGTTCTGGGATCGAGACACACATCGGGCTCTCTGCTCGGAGGGGAGCCTGCTTCCCCCTCTCTCTCTGTCTGCCTCTGCCTATTTGTGATCTCTCTCTGTGTCAAATAAATAAATAAAATCTTTAAAAAAAACTATAAAAAATGTTTTAAAAAATAAGGGAACACAAGAAAAAAGAGACATTTAGTTATTTATTGGACTATGGTAACTTTAAGAACAAAGATCACAATAGTACTTTGAGCATTTATGTTATTGCAATTCATGTTATTTAATGACAACCTGGTCCCCAGATAACAATAATGATGCATTCCAAAGTATCAAACATAATGCAATTGAAAGCTACTTTCTGAGGAGATAAGAATTGCACGATAAGATTATTTCCCCTAACGGTGTCACCTGGTTCTATTCAAAATGTGGTTCTAACTGTTTGAAAGAGTGGAATATATTGATAAGGGAAAATCTGAAGTAAAAATGCCAGTTTAAACTAATAAACTTTTCTTAATAGTGCAACCATGAGGCAATTGAAACACAGACATACAATCCCTCCTTCTCTCCCTCTCTTGTTCTTTCTCTGCTGACTCTTCATATACAATTTTATATAAACGGTCAGTAACAGAAATAGTTATTGATGTATATGTACAACAAAGCCATTCTTTTTTTTACAACAAAGTCATTCTTAACTAACCACTTCTAACAGTACAATTTTATATTTAATATAATTTCTCCATATCTGTCTCCAAATCACCATAGCTGCTCACAGCATGCTGAATGACTATTGTTTTTGTTATGAGATGGGGAAAGCAAACCAGTAACCAAGTAATATATATGCCATGGAATTTCAGACTCCATCAGTTAAATCCTATGAATAACTAGAGTCAGTTGTATTTGTTCACAAATTAAATCTGTAGACATTTCAAGAATTCCATTTTTTAAAACTGTACATAATGCTTATTAAAAGCCCTCAAATGTGAGTTACTTAAAGAAAGTTTACAGTGTAGTGGAGATAACTGTAAAAGTTTGAAAAAATCAGGTGCCTGGGGGGCTCAGAGGGTTAAGCCTCTGCCTTTTGGTCATGATCTCAGGGCCTTGGGATCCAGTCCCGGGTTGGGCTCTCTGCTCAGTGGGGAGCCTGTTACCCCACCCCCTTTCTCTGCCTGCCTCTCTGCCTACTTGTGATCTCTCTGTGTCATATAAATAAATAAAATCTTAAGAAAAAATGTTTGAGAAAATCATAAAGACTAGGAGAAGTTTTAAAAACAGTTTGTAATGTGTGAGCACTTGTTCTTGTGTCTACCTTTGTCCCAAAGGCCTTGAGTAAATACTGCTGGGTCCAGGGTAATTATACTAAGTATATTCCTCTTGATAGCAGTAAGTTCAGGTGTAAACACTGACCCATTTATTGCTTTTGGAAAACAGTTTTTCACCCTTAAAAAGTAAGTGAAATTGGAAGAAGGAAGCATTTTCTGTTTCTGAGCATTGATGTGTGAGAATGTAGCAGTTACACTCTCCTTTAACCATAAAGGTAGGAAACAGCCTTATGGAAGATGGCAAAAGGGAAAAGCAGGCAATATTTGAAGACACCTTTGAGTCACTGAATCAACTAAACACTGCTCTGATTAGGGATATCTTGTTTTGTTGTTGTTGTTTAAACAATATATGTTATTGTTTGCATTTTCTGTAACACCTGGCTGAAATGATTCTAATAGGTATATGGATAGTAGAACAACATTTGCCAATAAGTTGACTGTAAATTAGACTCACTGGGAGCATAAAAAAAAAGTGATGCCCAAGCTGTACATAACACAATAACACAAGGTAAATTACAACCTCTAGCCATCAGTAATATCAAAATTTTTCAATTTGACTCCAAGGTATAGCCAAAGTTGAGGAGGTGGGTGGGTAAGGTGTTCTCTGCAGTTTTATAGATCTCTATCTCATTCACTGCCTCCCTCTGGTGAATAATAGGACTGGTTTTGGGGTCTGTGTAAATCTTAATAGTCTTCTCTGGAAATTAGGGGAATAGGCTTCCCCTTTATTTTTTATTGAAGCCACTTTGCCTTTATCCCACTTTCACCATCGACAGAGGCTCTTTGGTGGTTTGCTTTTTGGCAACATCACTGATGGACTGTGTTTCGTTTCTTAAGAAAATAGCTATTTATGCTTTTATTAAGTAACACATCATGCCTAAAAGCTGCTGTATATTCTTTGGGAGACTTGAAAGGACCAAAACACATGTTCATTAGGAAATAATTAACTTCATTATTTGATATTGATAATTATCCTAAGTGTCTTAGGTCCATGTCATTTTTTTTTCTTATTTAAAAACAAAATAAACAAACAAACAAAACAAAACAAAAAAAACCAAAAAAAACTAACATGGAAATTTTCATGAATCCTAGTGGAGTGCTGAGTGAAATAAGCCAAGAAGAGAAAGTCAACTATCACATGGTTTCACTTACTTGCGGTGCATGGGGGGTAACCTGTAGGACAGTGGGAGAAGGAAAGTAAATGAGAAGCAGGGTAAACCAGGGAGAGAAATGAAACAACAGAGACTTTGGACATAGAAACAAACTGAGGGACTTGGAGGGAGGGGGGTAGAGGAAGAAACCCTGCTTTTACAACTTCAGAAACTTGGTACCTCTACTCTACTTTTTATGGGAATCTAATCCTTGTTTTCTAGGAATACTCCAAATAATTTATTCACTGATAGACCTTTTTTCTTCTTCAGAACTGTTATTTGTTTATTTATATCTTCCTTGTCCATTCAATAAGACCTTGGGAAGGAATGCTATGGGATGTGTTATATTCATTTTGGAATCATTTCATGTTTCATTACATATTATAAAACTATAACTATAATTATGTCATGGATAATTAGCTATTTATATGTAGCAAATATAACAAAAATGTAATAATAGTTATCAATACATATTATGTGTATCAATGGGTATATATGAATATACTACACATAAAGTAGGTAAATTGATAAGATATTCTAGCTAGAGATTTTTTTTTTTTCCCCAGAATGAGGTATCTCTCCATTTCTCTTAGATAAGTTATTTTCCCAAAAACTACTTGGATAGATCTGCCTTGTTTCCTCTGGCTACTTTAATACTCAGATTATTTTATGCTAAGATGTAAAGTCCCAGTAGGCTATTTAATGTGCATTTACAATAGGTGAAAGCCTGTGAATATAGAACTGGAGGATCTCTACATGTTTGAGTGTGTGCAGAAGCAACTAGGATTGAAACTGGATTTGTGTATTCATCTTTCTGTTTCTCCTTGCGAAAGCCAGGTACAGAGTGGATGTGCCTGGTCTTAGCAGAGCTGGCCACATCATGGGAAAAGAGTTAAACAAAGCCAGATAGAGGCTGACAAGGCTGATGTCCCTCTGATGACTAGTTCTACGCATATGTGATGCTTTTCCAGGGGCAGCTGGCCAAGAGACTGAACACAGTAAAGGAAGAATTTACAAGTGTACTTCTTTACATCTGCTTTTCAAGTTGGACCCTGAACTTTTCCAAATTGGGGATTATCATAGAGCTTTTTAAGGGTTATTTTATTAAACTTTCATGATTCAATATTGTTTTTGATGAAGGGATATTCTGCAGTAAGCCTTGATGTCTGTCTTCAATATGCACAGTACAGCAGAAATCATTAAAATAATACATTGTGAAAGGCATCTTCAGGACTTTTCCTACTTTAATATTCTTTAGTAATTTACATTGTTATTTGAGAGCACAAAAGTTAAATATCTCTGTAAATTTTTATTGAATATTGATGGTGTTCTTGTGGCCATTTATTCTATTATACTTATGTGAGTGTTATTTTCTTATATTATTTTTATTGTGTTTATTACATCTTAACATTTTGTACTTTTCATTTCTAGAATTATGACATAGTGGAGTACCTCACTGACCTTTGTATAGATGCTATCTTCTTTTATTTATATATCGTAGACAATTTATCTTACTTTGTTTCCCACAAAGAATCTGAGATTTTCATGTCTGATAAGTATAATCCATGAGTAAATGATACACCAATTGCAACATATATTGATAAATTAAATTATACTATAATGGTTAATATCTCTTCATTCTATGTTTATAAATCATTTATATGTTATTTGAATTATTTTCATCATATATTTTATATTTATTTTGAACTCATTATAAAAATTTCAAATACATCAAATTAAAAACTATTGTACTTAATGTTATACACACTAAAGTAAAAACAGGACAGTTTTTTCTTAAACATGACACTTTTCATAATTAAAACTCTCATGTATCTCCTCTATGTACTTTCTTTCCATCCTCCACCTCAATATTAAATGTTTCTGTTTAACTACATAAAGAATAAAAGAATAATTTCTATTAATATATGCTATTGTTTTGTCTGTTCTAAATAGTGGATAACTATTACCATTTCATATGAATTTTCCTATACATTTAAAAAATATATCATACTTGGATATATCAGAGACTTTATAAGAATGTTGATTATTTTTATTGATAAATAATATTCCACTTTATGTTGGTATAATTTAACTATTTAAAAATAATAAAATAATAATAAAATAAAAATACTATATTTCTTTTTTCATTTTTTTTAAAGATTTTATTTATTTGACAGAGAGAAACACAGTGAGAGAGGGAACACAAGCAGGGGGAGTGAGAGAGGGAGAAGCAAGCTTCATGCCCAGCAAGGAGCCCGATGTGGGGCTCGATCCCGGATCTCCAGGACCATGACCTGAGCCTAAGGCAGTCGCTTAACCAACTGAGCCACCCAGGCGCCCCTCTTTTTTCATTTTTTATTGAAGTAAAGTTGACATATAATATATATTAATTTGAAGTTACGACATATCAATTTGACATTTATATACATTATAAAATGATCATCATAAGTCTAGATACCATGTGTCATCATAAATTTATTACAATATTACTATGCTGGGCATTACATCTCTGTGAGTTACTGATTTTATAACTGAGTGTGTACCTCTTAATGACCTTCATCTATTTCACCCATTTCCCCATCCTCTTTCCTGCTGGCAACCACTGGTTTGTTTTCTGTGATTATGAATTTTTCCCTGTCTTGCTTGTTCATTTGTTTTGTTTTTTAGATTCTGCATATAAGTGAAATCATATAGTATTTGTCTTTTTCTGTATGAAAATTTCATTTAGCATAATATCCTCTAGGTACGTCCATGTTCTTATAAATGGCAATATTTCTTTATCTTTAATAGCTGAGTAATATTCCACTACATATAAATATTCCATATCTACTTTATTCATTCATCTGTCATTGAACACTAGGTTGCTTTTATATATTGGCTATTACAAGTAATAATGCATTGAACATAGGGATGCATATATCTTTTGAATTACTATTTTGTTTTCTTCAGAAAAATATGAAAATGAAACTATTGGACCATATGGCCCTTCTATTTTTAATTTTTTGAGAATCCTCCATACCATTTTTCACGGAGGCTATACCCCTTTACATTCCCACCAAAAGGGCACAAGTGGTCCCTTTTCTTCACATCCTCACCAACACTTATAAGTGTATAAATGTATTGCCTTTTTGATATGAGCCATTCTAATATGTGTGAAGTGATCTCATTGTGATTTTGATTTGCATTTCCCTGATGCTTAGTGATGTTGAGCATCTTTTCATGTGTCTGTTGGCCATCTGTATGTCATCTTGGAAAAATGATAGTTCAGGCCCTCTGCTCATCTTTTAATTGAATTGTTTGGGGTTTTCTTTTTTGTGCATTCTTCATATATTTTGGATATCAACCCCATACACTTCATTTCACATAATCTTCCATTTAGTAAGTTGTCATTTCATTTTGTTGATAGTTACCCACTGTGCAGAAGTTTTATAGTTTGATATAGTCCCAATTGTATATTTTTACTTTTGTCACCCTTGCTTAAGGAGACAGATCCAAAAATATATATATTACTAAAACTGATGTTGAAGAGTTTATTGCTTATTTTTTAAGAGTTTTATGATTTCTGGTTTCACACTTAGGTGTTAAATCCATTTCAAGGTTTTCTTGTTTTTGTTTTGTATAGAGTAAGAAAATGGTCTTGTTTCACTCTTCTGTATGTAATTGTCCCATTTTCCCAAAACCATTTATTGAACAGACCATCTTTTTCCTATTGTACATTTTTGCTTATTTTTTTGGGGGGGTTATAGATTAATTGACCATACAAGCACGAATTTATTTCTGGGCTTTCAATTCTCTTTCATTCATCTAAGTGTTTCTGTGGCAATATCGTATGTTCTTGATTACTATGGCTTTGTAGTATAGTTTGAAATCAGGAAGAATGACAACACCAGCTTTGTTCTTCTTTCTCAAGATTGCTTTGGCTATTTAGGGTATTTTGTCGTTCCATGCAAATTTTAGTATTATTTGTTTTAGTTCTATGGAAAATCCCATTAAATTTTGATAGAGATTGCATTGAATCTGTAGACTCCTTTGGGTAGTATGGGCAGAATAAAAATATTAACTCTGCCAATTCATTAGTATGGTGCATATTTCCATTTATTTGTGTCATCTTCATTTTTTTTTAACCAATATCTTATAGTTTTCAGAGTGTTTCCTTGGTTATATTCATTCCTCGGTATTTTATTTTTTGATGATATTGAAGATGGGTTTATTTTCTTAATTTTCCTTTTTGAGAGTTTGTTATTAAACAGGAACACAGCCAATTTCCCTATATTACTTTTGTATCTTGCAACGCTTCTGAATTCACTTATTTTAATAGTTTTGTCATGTAGTCTTTACGGTTTTCTACATATAGTATCATGTGTTCTGAAAATAGTGGCAGTTTTACTTCTTTACCTAATTGGATACCTTTGTTTTTCTTGTCTGATTGCTGTCATATATTGTTGAATAAAAGTGGCAAGAGTGGATATCTTTGTCTTGTTCCTCATCATGGACAAAAAGCTTTCAGTTTTTCACTATTGAGTATGATATTTGCTTCGAGTTTGTCATATATGGTCTTTATTATGTTGAATTATATTCTTTCTCTACTCACCTTGTTGAAGGTTTTTATCATAAGTGAATGTTGAATTTTGTCAAATGCTTTTTTTACCTATTCAGATAATCATAGATTTTTATGTTTTATTTCATTAGTGTATCATACCAATTGATTTGCAAATATTGAAATAACCTTGTATTCTTGGAATAAATATTGCTTTATCATGTGTATGTTCCTTTTAATGTATTGTTGAATTTGGATCACTATTTTGTTGAGTGTTTTTTTGCATCTATGTTCATCAGGCATGTAGACTGTAATATTTTGTTTTGCTTTGCTTAGTTTTGGTGGCATCCTTGTCTGGTTTTGGTATCAGGTAAATACTACCCTTATAGAAGGAATTTGGGAGCATATCTTCTTCTCTAGTGTTTTGGAATAGTTTGAGAAGTATTCTTTAGACATTTGGTAGAATTTACCTATGAAATCATCTGATCCTGGGCTTTTGTTTGTTGGGAGTTTTTGATTACTGATTCAATTTTATTGCTAGTAATCAGTGTGTTCAAAATTTTCATTTCTTCATGATCTTCTTGATTCAGTATTAGAATATTGTATGTTTCTAAGAATATATCCATTTCTTCTAAGTGGAACAATTTGATTTATAATTGTTTGTAATAGTGTCTTGTTTGTTTGTTTGTTTATTTATTTATTTAATGTTTAGTTAGCCAACATATAGTGCATCATTAGTTTTTGATGTCATGTTCAAAGATTCATTAGTTACATATAACATCCATTGTTCACGACTATGCATGCCCTCCTTAATAACCACCACCCAGTTACCCCATTCCCCACCCCTCCCCTCTGTAAACTTTAGTTTATTTCTTGGAGTCTGAGTCTCTCATGGTCTGTGTCTCTTTCTGGTTTCTTCCCAGATTTTCCTCCCTTCCCCTATTGTTTTCTGTCCTATTCCTTATGATCCACATATGGCTGAAACCATATGATAATTTTCTTTCTGTGTTTGACTTATTTCTCTCTTAGCATAAACTCCTCCAGTGCCATCCATGTCAGTGAAAATAGTAGGTATTCATCCTTTCTGATGGCTGAGTAATATTCCATTGTATATATGAAGTGTATCTTCTTTACCCATTTATCTGTTGAAGGACATCTCAGATTCTTCCAGTTTGGCTATTGTGGACATTGCTGCTGTGAACATTGGGGTGTGTGTACCCCTTCTTCTCACTACATCTGTATCATTGGTGTAAATACCTAGCAGTGCAATAGGGTAGCTCTATTTTTAACTTCTTGAGGAACCTCCCTACTGTTTTCTGAGTGGCTGCATCAGCTTGCATTCCCACCAACAGTGTAAGAGGGTTCCCCTTTCTCCACAAACTCTCCAACATTTGTTGTTGCTGACTTGTTAATTTTTGTCATTCTAACTGGTGTAAGGTGGTATCTTACTGTGGTTTTGATTTATATTTCCCTGATGACAGGTGATGTGGTGCATTTTTTCATGTGTCTCTTTGCCATTTGTATGTCTTTATTGGAGAAGTGTCCCTTCATGTCTTCTGCTCATTCCTTGACTGGATTATTTTTTGGGAGGTGTTGGATTTGGAAAGTTCTTTATAGTTCTTAGATACCAGCCCTTTATCTGGTATTTCATTTATAAATTACTTTTTCTATTCCATGGGTTGCCTCTTAGCTTTATTGACTGTTTCCTTTGCTCTGCGGAAACTTCTTTATCTTGATGAAGTCTCAAAAGTTTATTTTTATTTTTGCTTTGTTTGCCTTTAGATACATATCTTGAAAGAAGTTACTGTGGCCGATGTCAAAGAGGTTACTTCCTATGTTCTCCTCTAGGATTTTGATGGATTCCTGTCTCATATTGAGGTCTTTCATCCCTTTAGAGTTTATCTTTTTGTATGGTTGTAACTGTCTCTCAGAACAATGTATTACTTAAAATATAACCTATGAGAAATTGTATTAATCATGCAAGCATGCTTAAATATAGCATTAAGAGAAACATGTACTAGTAGCAGGCCTCTGAGGGAGAAGATGATTTTCCTCTAGGAAGCCAGGCAGCCAGGATTGCCTGGCCACTTGGGACGGAACCCCGACTGCTTTATTCTTTCATTATCTCTCCTACCTCAGAGACAGCCTGTGATTAATCAAGATAATTTCTTTAAATGTGCTTCCTCAACTCTAAATCCTTTACTGTTTGACCAAACATATATTGCTCTTCTTCTTGTTTATCTTTAAGACTTGCAATCAGTGTACAACCCACATTCCTTCTTGTTTACCTGCTAGGTATAGGGCTAATGTATAATCTTCTTCAACACCTTTGTTAACTGTTATCTTATATCTAATAAATATGGGGCTGACAAGTTGTTTGGGATAACAGTCCTTTCAGCTGTCAACCCCTGCTCCGTGTCTCTTGTAGCTGAGTTGTTTGTGCCTCATTCTTCTTCCATGCACCATTGTGAAGTGGCATATGGTGTAAAAGAATGGTCTAGTTTCATTCTTTTGCATCTGGCTGTCCAATTTTCTCAGCACCATTTATTGAAGAGACTATCTTTTTTCCACTGGGTATTCTTTCCTGCTTTGTCAATGATTATTTGACCATAGAGTTGAGGGTCATTTTTGGGGGTCTCTATTCTGTTCCACTGATACATGTGTCTGTTTTTGTGCCAATACTATGCTGTCTCGATTATCACAGAGTTTGAAGTCAGACATCATGATGACCCCGACTTTAGTTTACTTTTTCAACATTCCCCTGGTGATATAGGGTCTTTTCTGGTTCCATACAAATTTTAGGATTGCTTGTTCTGGCTCTGTGAAAAATGTAAATGATATTTTGGTAGGGATTACTTTGAAAGTATAGATTACTCTGGAGAGAATGACATTTTAACAATGTTTATTCTTCCAATCCATAAACATGGGATGTTTTTCTGTTTCTTTCTGTATCCCTCAATTTCTTTCATAAGTATTCTGTCATTCCTAGAGTATAGATTCTTTATCTCTTTGGTTAGGCTTATTCCTAGGTATCTTATGGTTTTTGGTGCTATTGTAAATGGAATTGATTTCTTAATTTCTCTCCCTTCAGTTACAGCATTAGTGTATAGTAATGCAACTGACTTCTGTGCATTGATTTTGTATCCTGCCACATTGCTAAATTGTTGTATGAGTTCTAGCAGTAATTTGAGGGTGGAGTCTTTTGGGTTTTCCACATAAAGTATCATGCCATCTGCAAAGAGAGAGAGTTTGGCTTCTTCTTTGAAAATTTGAATGCCTTTTCTTTCTTTTTGTTGTCTGATTGCTGAGGTTAGGACTTCTAATACTATGTTGAACAATGATGGTGAGAGTGGGAAGTTTTGTCTTGTTCCTGACCTTAAGGAAAAAGGTCTCAGTTTTCCCCCATTGAGAATGATATTCATGATGAGCTTCTCCTACATGGCTTTTAAGATATTGAGGAACGTTCCCTCTATCACTATACTTTGAAGAGTTTTAATCAGGAAAGGATGTTGTATTTTGTCAAATGCTTTTTTCTGCATCAATTGAGAGGATCATATGGTCTTTGTCTATTCTTTTATTAATGCACACTATCAGTTTGTAGGAAGGCATCCATTTCTTCCAGGTTGCATAATTCATTGACATATACTTGGTAATAATTTCTAATAATTGTTTCTATTTACTTGGTGTTAGTCATGATCTCTCCCCTTTCATTCATGATTTTATTGATCTGGGTACTTTCCTTTTTCTTTTGGATAAGTTTGGCTAGAGGTTTATCGACCTTATTAATTCTTCAAATAACCAGCTTCTAATTTCATTGATCGGTTTCACTGTTTTTCTGGTTTCTATTTCATTAATTTATGCTCTAATCTTTATTTCTCTTCTGCTTGGTTTAGGCTTCCTTTGCTGTTCTTTCTCCAGGTCCTTTAGATGTAAGTTTAGCTTGTGCATTTGGGATTTTTCTAATTTTTTGAGAGAGGCTTGGATGGTTATGTACATCCCTGAAAGGATCACCTTTGCAGTATCTAGTGTACTTTCATTTTCATTGGTTTGCATGAATTGTTTAAGTTCCTCTTTAATTTCCTATTTGACCCATCTATTCTTTAGCAGGATACTTTTTAACCTCCAAGGATTTGTGTTCCTCCCCAATTTTTCCTTGTGGTTTAGTTCCAGTTTCAAATCATTGTGGTCTGAAAATATGAAGGGAATAATCTTAGTCTTTTGGTATGGGTTGAGATCTGATTTGTGACTCAGTATGTGATATATTCTAGAGAAAGTTCCATGAGCACTCAAAAATAATGAGTATTCTGTTGTTTTAGGATGGAATGTTCTATATAAATCTACAAAATCCATCTGGCTCAATATGTTATTCAAAGCTCTTGTTTCTTGATCTTCTGCTTAGATGAGTTGACCATTGATATGAGTGGAGTGTTGAAGTCTCCTACTATTAATGTATATTATCAATATGTTTCTTTATTTTGGTTATTAATTGGTTTATATAGTTGGCTGCTTTCATGTTGGGGGCATGGATATTTACAGCTGTTAGAGCTTCTTGTTTGATAGACCTTTTTAGTATGATATAGTTTCCCTCTATATCTTTTACTACCACCTTTGGTTTAAAATCTAATTTGTCTGATATGAGGATTGCTACCACAACTTTGTTTTGAGGCCCATTAGTGTGGTAAATTGTTCTCCATCCCCTAACTTTCAATCTGGAGGTTTCTTTGGGTCTTAAAAGAATCTCCTGTAAATAGCATATGGATGGATCCTGCTTTTCTTAATCCAATCTAAAAACCTGGGTCTTTTCATGGAAGCATTCAGCCCATTTACATTCAGAGTAACTATTAAAAGATATGAATTTAGTGCCACTGTAGTGTCTTAAAGTCCCTATTCCTATAGATTGTGTCTGTTTCCTTCTGGTCTTTGTGACTCATGGGGTGTCTCTTCACTTACAGAATCCCCCTTAATATTTCTTACAGAGCTGGATTGATGGTCACATATTCTTTCAGTTTCTGCCTATCCTAAACTTTATTTCTCCATTCATTCTGAATGATAGCCTTGCTGGATAAAGTATTCTTAGCTGCATGTTCTTTTCATTTATTACCCTGAATGTCTAACCAGCTCTTTCTGGCTTGCCAGGTTTCTGCAGACATGTCTGTTGTTATTCTGATGTTCTTCCCTCTATATGTAAGGTACCTCCTCACCCTGGCTATTTTCATGGGTAATATTCTTGGATATAAAATTTGTAACCTTCACTATTATAGGTCAGGGTGTTGATCTATTTTTATTGATTTTGGAGGGGTCTTCTCTCCTCTCAGACTTGAATGCTTGTTTCCTTCCCCAGATTAGGGAAGTTCTCAACTATGATTTGCTGAGATATATCCTCTAGCACTCTCTCTCTCTCCACCCTCTCAGGAAACCCAATAATTCTAATATTGGACTGTTTCATGGTATCATTAATAGTATCATTAATCTCCAATCCTTTTCTCATTAACTATTAGCAGTCTATCTTGTTTTCCTTGACTTCCTTCCTTTCCTTCAGCTTATCTTCTAGACTACTAATTCTCTCTTATACTCCATTTACCCTGACTATTAGTGTATCTAGTTTAGACTGCATCTCATTCATAGCATTTTTTAGTTTGGCCTGATTATATCTCATTTCTGCTCTTAGAGGTTCTAATTGTCACTAATTCTTTTTACAAGCCTAGCTATTGACTTTATGATTGCTATCCTGAATTCTTTCTCTGACATCTTCCTTATATCCATATCCATTAGTTCTGTGGCAGAGGACATTGTCTCTGTTTCTTTTCTTTGTTGAGAGTTCCACCTTCTAGTCATTCTGTTGAGGGATGGTTGAGTGAATGAGTAGAGTCCAAAATATCAACCATGACCTAAGCAAGATGCACCTAATAAAATCTGAAGTAGTCAGGAGCCACCACTGAAAAACAAAGTCAAAATGAAACAGAAGAATAAAATAAAATAAAAATTAAAAAAAAAGGAAAAGAAAGAAAGGGGGAAGGGAAGGGCTATAACCTTTCAGAGTGGACAAAGCAGGGTGTTTAAGTTGTTTCTGGGTGTATTTTTATCTGTGTGTTAGAGAACAATGCATTCCAAAATTACAAGGAAAGTAAAACTTGTATATATATATAAAGGTAAAATTGAATTATGAAGAAAGGGCTGCAAAAACCATACATCTAATAAAAATTTAGATATGGGGACACCTGGATGGCTCAGTGGGTTAGAGCCTCTGCCTTCTGCTAGGGTCATGATCTCAGGGTCCTGGGATCCAGCCCCACATTGGGCTTTCTGCTCAGCAGGGAGTCTGCTTCCTCCTCTCTCTCTGCCTGTCTCTTTGTCTACCTATCTATCTCTCTGTCAAATAAATGAATAAAATCTTTAAAAGAAAAAATATTGAGTTATCCCAAATACTTAAAAAATATAGGTATAGATAGAAAAATACAAATTAAAAATTGATTATGGAATATAAGTTGATAAAATAAACATCTAGTTGAAATCAGAAGGTAAAAAGAAAAAAAAACAGAGAAAAAGCATAAGAAGTAAAAAATAAAAAAATAAATTAAAGAGAATTTTATCTGGGTAAAAAAGTCATCTGGCCACACCTGGAGCTCAATATATAATTTTCCCCTAGCATTGGGATTTTAGGGTCTTATGGATCCATAGGATTGTTATCCAATTGTTCTTCCAGTTTGTCTCCTGGGGGAGGGACCTGTTGCACTGCTTCTCAGGTAACCCTGCCTGTGTAGAATAGCCCCACCCATGTCAGGGGGATGGACTCAGTGAAAACCAGTCTTCTATGTGGCTTTGGTTCCCTGGGAGCTTTCCACCCTTCCTCAGAGGATCAAAATGGTTGCAGCTACACCTCTGGCCCAGAGCTAAAAATTCACAGTGTGCTCTTTAATAAACACTCCAGGAGAGTCTCCAGTTCCATCTGCACAGTGGAAAACCGCAACCTCCCACCCTACATGCCCACAGCAGCTCTCTCAGAGGTAGTCCCAGAGGCCCTGTACTGCCACTATCCTGTGTGATTCTAAGACTGTGGGCTTGTGTGCATACCTGAAGCTCTTGGATCATGTCTGGGTGCTGTCCTAAAGGCCTTTCTGGGCCATTACCACTCTGAGAATTTTTGCCCAGTTGCAGGTGCAGGTTTCAGATTTTTTTCAGCCTGCCCAAGAGAAGAGTGATTATTGGCTGGCCTGGCTCCTGGTTTATGGTGATCCAAGCTGAGAGTCCTTTCCTGGGGTTGCTGTAAATAACCTGCTTCCTGACCAATGCTTGAACACAGTCTGGTTCAGGAACCCCAATAGGAATTCTGTGGTTCCTCATATCCTGAGACTGCAATGCCTTACCTAGAATTCTGCCTTTTCATTTGCAGAGTCCCTTTCAGAGAGGGATATTTCTTACTAGAGCACATTTGTAAGGTTTCTGATTTTTCACTCCCATATTTTATCACTTTCCAGGAGCCAATTTATGGAAGCTCCCACCCCCTTCAGTTTATCTTCTGATATGTCTCTACAAATTCATGACTCCTCATGTCCTACCTTGCAAAAAACAGTCAATTTTCTGCTTGTAGAGCTCCATATATATATTCTTACACCTCAGGCTGATTTCATGCATGTTCAACATGGTTTGATAGATATCCAGGTAAATTCAGGGATACCCTATTCCTACGCCACCTTGCCTCCCTCTCTTGTAGAAGAGAAAAAGAAAAAATAAATAAAGGAGAATTTTATCTGGGAAAAAGTCTTATAAACCTTGTATTTCTGTGGTATTGGTTAACTTCTCTTGCAATTTTGATTTTATTTGCACCCTCTCTTTAACCTTTTTGTCTGGACCACTCTTTATTTCCCCTTCAATTCTGAACTATAAACTTGCTAAGCAAAGTATTCTTGGTTGTACAATTTTTTGTTTCTTTGTTTCTTAGCATCTGGAATATACCATTCCTTCTGGCTTGCAGTTTCTGCTGAAAAATCAGCTGACAAGTATATGTGTTCTCTTATATATAGCTAGTTGCTTTCCTCTTGCTCCTTTTAAGTTTTTTTTTCTTTATCTTTAATTTTTAATATTTTAATTATTATGTGTTTTGGTATGGACTTCTTTGTGTTCATCTTGATTATAGTTCTCTGTGATTCCTGGAACTAGATGTATATTTCCTTCCACAGGTTAGAAAATTTTCCTACTATTGTTTCTTTGAATACATTTGTTACCATTTTCTTTTTCTCTTTTCATTCAGAGACCCTTAAAGTGTGAATGTCATTATGCTTGATGTTGTCCTAGAGGCCCTTAACCTATCCTCATTTTTTAAACTCTTTTTTTTAAGATTTTATTTATTCACTTAAGACAGAGAAATACGGGGGGGGGGAAGAGAGAGAAAGGCAGAGAGAGAGAGAGAGAGAGAGACTATGAGCAGGGAGAGAGGGAGAGGGAGAAGCAGACTCCCTACTGAGATGAGATCTCAACACAGGGCTCAGTCATAGGACCTGGAGATCATGAACTGAGGTGAATGCAGAGACACTTAACAATCTGAACTACCCAGGCATCCCAAAGCTCTTTTTTTTTTTTTTTTTGGATGTTCAGTTTGTGTGATTTCTACTGCTCTGTCTTCCAGATCAATGACCTGTTCTTTTGCATTATCTAATCTGCTGTTGATTCCCTTTCATGTATTCTTTTTTATGTTAGTTATTGTATTCATTAACTCTCCTTGTTTTTTCTTCTTTTTTTCTCTGTTTGTCAAAGTTCTAAATGGATATGTTCATTGATTATTCTCCCAAATTTAGTGAGCATCTTTATGACCATCACTTTGAACTCTTTATCAGGTAGATTGCTTATTTCCATTTTGTTCTTCTGAGGGTTTTTTTGTGTGTCTTTATTCTTTCATTTGGAACATATTCCTCCCTCTGCATTTTGCCTGACTCTCTTTCTATGTATTAGGTAGATAAGATATGTCTCCCAGTCATGAAGAAGTGGTTTTATGTGACAGTATCCTGTGGAGCTCAGAAGTGCAGTTATGCTGGTCACCAGAACCAGGCTGGTCAGGGATATACCCTCTGTGGGCTGCTTCTCTCTCCCTGTTGTGTCTGGGCAGTAACTACTGTGAATATTCTGGTGGACAGGGCCAGGCCCTGATGTGACAGGCTGTGTGACCTGACTGTGACTATTGTAGCTCCACTGGCAGTTGGGGCTGCCCCCCTTGTATGGGAATCACATTGGGCATGTACCAGTTTGGACTGGTGTGGCATGGTGGGAATCACTTTTGAGTATTGCCTGTTAGAATTGGCACATTGATTTGGGCAGGTCTGTAGGGAAACACCAGACTGGGGTGGTAGGTAGAAAGTACCAAAAATGGAGTCCATCAGTCCATGACCAAACAGGTGAAGGAAAGTAAGAAAAATGACACCCTCTAGCACTTTCAATCCTGGTAAAATTCCTTCACCCCTATCTTCCTGGCACATGCCCTAAAATAAGTCAGTAAATTTCCATATATGGCCCTGGTGCCTTTGTCTCAGTTTCCCTTAGTCCACCAGCTCTTCTGGAGTTAAGCCCTACTGCTTTTCAAAACCAGAATTATGAGGGCTTATCTTCCTGGTATAGGTCCCCAGGGTATGGGTACCAGATATGTGGCTTGAACCTTTAGCTCTTCAAGGAGAACCTGCACATTGGTGATATCCTTCCCATTTGTGGCTTACTGCCCTCCGGGTTATGGGTCCTTACTAGACTGCTTCTCTGCCCCTCCTACCTGTTTCAATGTGGCTTTTTCCTTATGACTTTATTTGTGGTTGTGCTGTTCTGCTTGTCTTTAGGTTGTTCTGAGAAAGAGTTGTTCTATGTGTAGTTGTTGTTTGGGTTTGTCTCCAGGAGGAAGTAAGCTCAGGATTTTTCTACTTCACCACCTCAGTACCCCCCAAATTTTTGTTTATTTAAAACAATACCATTTATACTATAATGTTACATTTCCCCATTTATGCTGTATGAGACTTATGCTGAGGTATATAAATTGAAGACTGATTTTTAAATTTAATGTATATGTACTTATGCACATGCTAAATTTTAGTACATTTTCCTAAATTGTGTCTTAATGTTACAGACATTAAGCTTTGTCAGTTTTATAAGTGTAAAATATTGCCTCACTTTAGTTTTAATTTTCAGTTTACTTCTTACTAGTAAGGCTTTAGAACATATTTTAATTTATTATCTATCTAAATTTCTTTTTCTTGTTTATTCATAACTTTAGGCCATTTTGTCTGTTTTCCTTTTTGAGTTTTAGAATTGTTAGAATATATTTGTCCTGATATTTGTATATGTTTATATATTTATGTGTATATTTATAATTTTCATATGTTGCAAATATTTTAACTCTATGATCCTCATGTCTTATCTCTAGTTTATAATAATAACTAGGCTAATTATTAATATTTTCTGTTTGTGGTTTTTGCTCTTTGTGCTTTAGCCCTATCTTTCTTGAGTCTAGAGCTTCTGTTTTTTTCTAAACATTTTAAACTTTTGTCTATATATTTTTCTGTTATACACCACTTATTGAATCACTATTCTTGCTTCACTGTTATTCAAAGACACTGTGTTATATGACTTTTTCATATGCAGTTATATCTGTTTCTGTGCTCTTTCAATGCATCAGCACCACACTTAGTTTATTAACAGAGGTGTATAAAAATCCACACTGTTAGGAATGTTCTCAGTTTTATTTCTTCTTTAGGAAAAAGACTCTTTCACTGACATTGAAATTTTATCATTTCTTTTTTAAGGTAGTAGTAATTCTTTAGGTATTTTGTTGGAGTTTAATTGAAGAGATAAGTTGTATTTATTACATACAAATTTATTAAAGTTATATATTCTTTGTGAAGTGATCCTTTGATTTTCTTTATCCAAAATTTTTATTTTTTATTTTTTATTTTTTATTGTTACTAAATTTTTTTTTCCAGTGTTTCAAGATTCATTCCCCATTCCCCACACCCAGTGCTCCACGCTTTAGGTGTCCAAAAATTTTTTAAAAATATATAGGCATCTTGACTTCTGTTTGGGTTGTTATTTCTCCTCTAAATGTTCTCTATTCTTCTATTTGGTGTTTCCTTTTTATTGAAGTTGAGATACAACATTACATTAGCTTTAATGTACAACATAATGATTGAATATTTATATACATTTCAAAGTGATCACCATGATAAATCCACTTACCATTTGTCACCTTACAAAATAGTTACAGTGTTATTTAGTATATTCCCAATGCTGTATATTGTATCCCCACATAGTCTTTATTTTTTAACTGTAAGTTTGTGCCTTTTAATCTCCTATCCTTATTTTGCCTATCTGCTCATGCCTCTCTGCTCTGAACTCCAGATTGTTCTCTGTGTTTATGTTTCTTTTTTTTGGGGGGAGGGAGTTGTTTTTGGTTTTGTTTTAGATTTCACATATCAGTGAAATTATAGGATATTTGTCTTTCTCTGTCCTGTTTCACTTTACATAAAACCTTCTAGATCTACCATGCTGTTGCATATGAAAAGATTCCTTCATTTTTAATAGCTAGGTAATATTTCATTGTGCATATATTCCACATCTTCTTAATTCATTCATCTATCAATGAATACCTGAGTTGCTTCCATTTTTTGACTATTATAAATAATGCTGCAATAATCATAGAAGTGCATACATCTTTTTAACTTCATATTTCTGTTTTCTTCAGGTAAGTACTCAGAAGTTTAATTGATGGATCGTGGGATTGGTTCTATTTCGAATATTTTGAGAAATCTCCATACTCTTTCCCATAAGAGTTGTGCCATTTTGTACAAGGATTCCCTTTTTGTCAAATGCTTGCTAACACTTATTTGTCTTTTTGATACTAGCCATTCTGACTGGTATGAGGTGATATTTCACTGTGGTTTTAATTTGAATTTCCCTGATGATTATTGATATTGAGCATCTTTTCATGTGCCTGTTGGCCATTTGTATATCTTTCTTTGGAAAAATGTTAATTCAGATCCTCTGCCCATTTTTAAATTGGATTCCCAATTCTTTCTATATTTTATTTTATTTTATTATTTTATTTTATTTTATTTTATTTTATTTATTTATTTATTTATTTTATTTATTTTATTTTTTTAAATATTTTATTTATTTGACAGAGAGAAACACAGCCAGAGAGGGAACACAAGCAGGGGGAGTCAGAGAGGGAGAAGCAGGCTTCCTGCTGAGCAGGGAGCCCAATGTGGGACTCGATCCCGGGTCTCCAGGATCATGACCTGAGCCAAAGGCAGTCGCTTAACCAACTGAGCCACCCAGGCACCCCTCCTTTTTATTTTTTTAAAAGAGTTTATTTATGTATTTGACAGAAAGAAACACAGCTAGACAGGGAACACAAGCAGGGGAAGTGAGAGAGGGAGAATCAGGCTTCTTGCCAAGCAGGGAGCCCGATGTGGGGCTTGATCAATCCTGGGACTCCGGGACCATGACCTGAGCTGAAGGCAGACACTGAATGACTGAGCCACCCAGGTGCCCCATGGATTCCCAATTCTTTAATGAGGATTCTGATATATTTAAACCATTAAGGAACAAAACAAACTTTAGGACTAAAGGAAACAGAACAAGAGAGGTGAAGGACCCAAACAGGGGTGTAATATAGAACAAAGTTTTTGGAGCATAAGTTATAGCTCAGAACCATCCACAAAGTAGGCAAGGGAACTGGGGAAATTATAAAATAATTTTGAAATTGTCAGTCATTAGTTAAGCGACATGAGGAAGAGTGTTAAAAGTGCCTCCAACCTTATTTTTTTTTGGAGTCTTGAGCAAAAAGCTCATCAAACACTGCTCTTGGATCACTGGCCTCCCCACAATGTAAGTGGCCATTAAAGTTTTCTACAGTGAAAACACCTTTTCTTACCATTGTCTTTAGATTTTGCCCTTGAATGGAGCTATAGAATAGTAACAATCAAGTTTTGGCTGTACCAACATGCAAAATTTACTCACCTGGAAAGTAGCCAAATTTTGTTTTGTTTTGTTTTTCCAAATTTCAGATTTTTCTTTAAATTCTAGTTAGTTAACATATATGGTAAAATTGGTTTCAGGTGTACATCACGTATGTGTAACACCCAGTAGCCATTTTTTTTTCCCCCTACTCCATCAACTGGTCACAGGGGCACACCCATCAGTGCATAAGAGAATCTAGGCCACTTTCTGAAAAGTCCTTCTGGAATTATTAAGGGCAAGCCTATCACAGATATACCACTATGATGGTACCCAGCACTGTGATAGCTCTGTTCACGTTGTCATTGGATCTGCAGTTCTTTGTAGTGGAATATAGGATACTGGTAGAGTCACCATCCTTACTATGACATGTACTACATTGTATAGTCAAAGTGGCAGTGCCACTGTAGTGCAGACTATGCCTGCTGAAGAACCCTCTCTTAGATTAAAAAAAAAAAAAAAGCAGCCTTCTCAGTAGACCAATAAATGAGCCAAAAGTGTATTCCCAAGCTAATTTATTCTTTCTAAAAACCCAAACCCAATCTCAGTCACCATTTCTTAGTGTTATAAGGTTAGTGTTTCAGTAACTCCCTTTATTTTAGAAGAAATCAGCTGCCATGCATCAAACCTCCAGATCAATATAGACTTTATCAATGCAACAAGATTTTGAATTTTTATGGAGTTTACTTTCCTTATCATAGTGTGTCTTACCAGAATATACAGGATACGTCTAACCTTCTATATCCTATCTTCCAATTAATGTTATGCTTTCAATATAATGGTTTAACACTAAAGAAATGCTAAGACAACTAAATTCTCTCCAGATTTTATTGTGACAGAAGTGGGAATTAACATAGCCCTGTGGCAAGAGTACAAATGAATGCATTATTCCCTCCCAGGAGAATACAGTGTTTTTTATTTTCCTTCCTGATGGGTATTGGGAGTTAAAAACTTTGATGAGATGTAGTATCACACCAAATACCTTGCCATAGGTTATGTTGATTCATCCCACTAAGAATACCATATATAGCACTGAAATTGCAATTGTGGATATGTGATTTTTTTATGTACATTCCCTGATGAGTCTATATTTCCCAGGAGGGGGCCATGGTGATGAATTAATTAGAAAATAAGAGGGATCACAATTTCTGCATCTTTTAATCTGAAAATTGCATTGATCTGTTTTCTGCCACTCGTCCTAGCCTGCAGTATTGTTTTTGATTATTTTTGTGTATATGCCATTGCAAGTGGTTTACTTTAGTCTCTTCTACTTCACCTTTGCTACCATGATAGCTCTTACTTCATAAGATTATTAACAAAAGCAAACAATATTAGGCTTCAGTAACTCCTAAGTCTTTCCAATTCAGTTATGTCATTAAGTAAAGATTGAACATTGGGTGTGTCTTTTTTTGTTTGTTTGCTTTTAATGAAATAAATTTATTATGCCATCATTAATCCAATGGAGGAAAGCTGATACAAGAGCTAATTGCAGCTTTTTTTTTATTGTTACTAAAATTTTTTTTTCCAGTGTTCCAAGATTCATTCCCCATTCCCCACACCCAGTGCTCCACGCTTTAGGTGTCCCCAGTACCCACCACCAGGCTCTCCCATCCCTCCACCCCCCTCTCTCCAAGTCCTTCAGTTTGTTTCTGTGACCAAAGTCTCTGTTGTTTCATTTCCTTCCCTAGATTATCCTAGTTCCCATTTACTTTCCTTCTCCCACTGTCCTCCAGTTTACCCCTCATGCACCCCAAGTAAGTGAAACCATGCGATACTTGACTTTCTCTTTCTCTTTCTTTTTCTTTCTCTTCTTGGCTTATTTCACTCAGCATACTCTCTTCCAGTCCAGTCCATGTTGCTACAAAAGTTGGATATTCATCCATTGTATATATGTACCACATCTTCTTTATCCATTCATCTATTGATGGGCACCTTGGCTCTTTCCACAGTTTGGCGATTGTGGCCATTGCTGCAATGAACATTGGGGTGCATATGGCCCTTATTTTCACTACATCCGTATCTTTGGTGTAAATGCCCAGTAGTGCAATTGCAGGGTCATAAGGTAGCTCTATCTTTAATTTTTTAAGGAATCTCCACATTGTTTTCCGAAGCGGCTGTACCAGTTTACATTCCCACCAACAGTGTAAGAGGGTTCCCCTTTCTCCGCAGCCTCTCCAACACTTGTTGTTTTTTGTCTTGTTAATTTTAGCCATTCTGACTGGTGTAAGGTGGTATCTTAGAGTGGTTTTGATTTGAATTTCCCTGATAGCTAGTGACGCTGAACATTTTTTCATGTGTCTGTTAGCCGGTTGTATATCTTCTTCGGAGAAGTGCCTCTTCATGTCTCTTGCCCATTTTTTGATGTGTTCATCTTCTTTTTGGGTGTTGAGTTTGAGTAGTTCTTTATAGATCTTGGATACCAGCCCTTTGTCTGTAGTGTCATTTGCAAATATCTTCTCCCATTCTGTGGGTTGCCTCTTTGTTTTGTTGACTGTTTCCTTTG